>LOND01000240.1:39441-51529 GCA_014220965.1 Paragonimus kellicotti
GATGTGAAAGTGTCACGATTAAATGGTATGGTCAGTTGTTTGAGTCAGTTTCTTCGATACCTGTATGACGTGATGCCTCCCGACCACATGTTGACTCATGAAGGGATAACAAACAGCACACAATAGAATAAAGCGAGCTGTTGCTGAGGCTCCATTATTAAATAACTACAGTCTAACGTACCTCCTGTTGTTCATTTTGGTAGCAGTGAAGCTGGCCTGGAGACGGTATTATGAAATAATGGAATAACGATAACTTATCGAAACGGAAGCCTTGTTACCCGCGGAGTAGAAGTATGAGCAAATTGAGATGGAAACGTTAAGAGTGCTTTTCGTCCTGAAACGGTTTAGCACTCATATCTTTTGTCTGACAACAATAGTTCGTACCGACCACAAAGCGTTAGTTTTAATAATGGGAAAATCGTCATTCGCTGCACCTTGGAGGCTGTAAATAATGTAAATCAGTATAAGAAAATGAGGTCGAAACGATCTGCCAGCCGGGGACTCAGATGCACATAGCTGATCTGCTTGGGAAAAAGGTTCTTCATCCGAAGGGTAGCATCACTTTGACACTTGCGGCTGTGAAGTACACTATGACGAAAACTACCCTTATTGCAGACCTGAACGAGGTAACGGCATGTTACGTTACAACTTACTAAAACAGTTGAAACGGGTGGTCACATCATCATCATCATCATCATCATAGACAGCAATACATCAGTGGTTCACACTGATGCTTAACTGCCACACAACCACGAAAAAAACCTATATAGGAAGAAAGAAGAAAAGAGGAGGGGAAGTGGACCTAACTACTAAAAATAGCTACGTCTATATTCAAACATACAACATCAAGGACGCCTACACCTTGCAGTCTTCGTAATCGACCGTCGTCAGTTTATCGGGAAGGGTTGCTTAATATTCAAAGGTGGAAAAGTTATAATTCCGCGAATGTTTCAGCGAAAGAAATCGGAGCATATTCACCCAGTCCATACAGAAGTGAACAGTATCTGAGGGCAAAGAGGCCCTTTCATTCACCTCAGGTATCAAATTCCGTAAGGGCTCACATCTAAAGCTGTGCTATGTGTCGGCATATCGATTCAAAGCATACTAAAGAAACGGTGTTGATGCGTCAGATCTCCCAAAGTCCCTAGCAAATATCTTCCGATATCGTTACGGTAGATAGTAAACACTACTTGGTCACAACAAACCATCCCAACGAATTCCACAGATTGAACTGGTTGAGCTCTACTACTTCCGACGTGGTCATTAATAAACTCCGAGCCCAATTCGCACGATTTGCCATACCTGGGATTTCTTTTTCAGACACCGGTCCACATTTTGTTGGCAGGGGAGTTTAAAACGTTCACTAAAAATTGAGGTTACGAACATGGTGCAAGCAGCCTGTAATACAGTCAGTCGAATGACAAAGCCGAATCAGCTGTCGAAATAGCTAAACGACTGTTGCAACATGCACATTTATCAGAAACTCTTCCGTATGTGATACTACTCGGATTACTCCTAGTGAAGCTATCCCACATTTTTATCCGAAGGTGTTGGGGAAGAACATCTACACGTTTGCCGATAATGGGAGAAATTCTAGAGCTTCCATCGTGAATGCGAGTCGAATTGTGTGGTGATTTGAAACAATAATTGATCAATCAAACTGCAGTAACATAGCAAGGAAGCCCGCGACCTATCGACTTCAAAGGTGGACGGCAAGGTACGGTTACAAGGTTTACCAGAAAACTTATGATGATGGGCAGAACGAGTGGTGGTGAGGATTGCAACTCGGTCGTATGAATTGGAAACCGGAGAAAAAACTTGAAAGGAATCCAATGCATTTGAGAAATCGGGTAATGCTGGGTAAAGCAAACCGTCCACAAACGAGGAGGTGTTATCAAAGAACCAGAGCGAATAGGGAGGAGTATAAAGGGATTGGTTGACGAATTCACTTATACGAAACAAACCGATTATTTGCGGAACACTACATCCAATCAATGTCGGCAACTCGAGCAGACTGGCATGTCAGCACAGTGATCAACTGGAATGGCAACCCGGTGCAACGCCGGCTTTTGTTATAACGATCGTCGGATTAAAACAAACTGCCTATGTGTGTGGTGTGTGTGTGTGTAGCAAACTGGCTACAAACTGAGTCGAGCCAACGGATAAAAAAATCGTGACTTCGGAACCGATCATGTTTCTTCATTTCACTGCTGTTTCTTGTCCACAGAACTATCTATAGAAACTTGCCTAGTGCCGCAATTACTGTATATTGCGTTTGTTTCGGAAAACAAGAAGTTTTAAGCGTGTCTCACCAGCAGGACGTCCTTACAGCTTTCACTGTGCCGCATCATCACTTCACAGACCACTCGCCCAGACGACATTCACACCACAGCGCCCGATTGATTGTCATCTTACCTAAACTGTCCAGCTACTGCTTCAGCACGTAAGACACCCGACCTGCAATAACTAACCATTGGTGAGTGATTCATTTCTCTTCCCGTCCTTACGCCAGTCGGCTGCAGCATTGACAAAACGTGCTGAGTTTGGCAGGCGACCAGTTGGCCTCTTTAACGTATGATATAACCACCAAAGTCTGCGTAAAGTGAAAGACCGAGCGAAGACTCGCTTCAGTTCTTCCGCTTTTTTAACCTTCTTAGTAACGTTTTCTTCTAGGATATTCCACGTCACTGTTGAGGTGAGCGGCAGCCCGAGCCACAGTACCTTTGGTCAGGCTCATGGCTGATATGATGATGATGATGATGAGGATCGACCGTTACTCAGACGCTATCATATAAGCAATCACAAAAGTGTTACAATTTTCATTAACTTACCCACCGTCCTATTAGGACTGGTCGGTTGAGCTCAATTATCTCAGCTGTCTGTACATCCAGTTGCCCCCGATGCTTTTCTGTCGCTTTTCCGTTTGGTCATTTTCTTCAGTTTTTGCGCCGGCACCAGTCGTGGTCATATTGCCTTGTTTGATTTGAACACTCGAGCCTCGGAACCGATCATGTCACTTGCTCAGCGGGCTTCACGCCAATGGCACGTGCACTCCCGACCGGTGACACAGTTAGGTTTCATGCGCTTGGTCGACGGATTATCCGAGCCGTCTGAACATTCCGATCTGTTCATTGTTGTCAGCGCATCTGAGGATGGTTCAATTGCAGTAAGTTGTACATCTTCACTTGGTTTTCAGGCCACTGGTACTCGTACTTTCAACAATACTGCGATATTTTGTGTCATATGTTTACCTGTTTTTTGATTTGTTGGTTTAGAAAACAATGCCGAGTTGTTGTTGCAACTTTCCACGAAACCGTGTAACTTAATTCTACAATCCTGATTTGCCTCTGAACTTGCTAAGTATGTCTGTCCTTAGATGCATGCAATCCGGTCTCGTGCGTTTTTCACAACACTTCCAGTATTATGGTACATGCAGATACATGTTTGCAGTCTGTCTGTAGATGCTACCGAAAAACTGTGACAAAAAACTGCGGGTTCTTCAATTTGTGATGTAAATAGTTGGAAATTTGCAACAGGTATGAACGTTGTAAGCATTAGTAGTATTACTGAATATTTTGCTAGAAAACTAACGTTGTTTTGTAGCCTGATTTGTTCTAATGAGGTGCACTTAATGTAAATTGAATCCTACTCTTATCGGTTTCCTTCTTTAACATATAACACTAAACCTCCCTAATCAATTCAAACAGTGAAGTTTGAAGAGATGTAAGTTGGATTGGTCTCCCGCCGAATCGTCTATTGTGTCGGATTTTGGATAAGCGGTGAATCGAGTAGAATTTCACCACAGGAATACAGATGTTCTTTTGAATAAGCAATACAGTTTTATTGAAGGCTCACAATTTCGCATCTCCTTATCATTGTATCAACCCGGTCTGTGCCTACTTGTCCTGTGCCAGTGCCATTACCTAAGCAGTGTACGTTTTACAGCATAAAAATTAACGTGTAGCTACTGAGAGCAGCTGAACTCACCGACAGAAACCTTCATGTGAACTTATTCTGAGTTGATTGGTCAAGTCGGTGGCACAGCCAGAGGGCACACATGAATCGGACTCAGATACCGGGTATCTTTTATAACCTGTCGTCACGTTTGATATTGCATGAAAAACCGCTCTTTTTAAGATTCATCGGTACGATTATTGTTGTTCATAACTGCCCAACCCCTACGTGTTCAGAAACAGCCGGCGGTGATTTCAGGTTCATCCTTGTTAAAGACATTTTGTTACCAAAATCTATATGTTCCGATCTACATGTTTGCTTGAGCATTGTGGTTGACGAGAATGCGATCGAAGCGACCCATGTATGCTACCCATCTAACGCCTCTTTGGTGCTCACTTTGTGGTTGCAATTGCCCCAGATTTTCACACACATTTCATTTCGCAACTGGATTAAGTTTCTTTCAAATAAGACTTGCCGTCTATTCACGCATTACATCACCTGTTTTACACTGCTGTCTAGGCACATTAACTATACTAGGTTCGGTGAACACCTGGGTCTTGATAAAGCGACTCCACTGCCTTGTCTATATGAGACAGGCGACGTGCGACACTGAATATTTTGGCCAGTTAACCGGCCCTAGGTTTGGGAGGAGATAACAGATAGCGCTTACTTCAGAACGTCGTCCTAAATCATCCTGGAAGACTGCGAACTGTTTCTGGTGGATTTTATCGACAGTACTGGAGGCACTGATGTGATGCCACACCACTGGCTCATCATTCGTAGATCCACCGTTGATTCAACGGATGATTGGTGTCTGCGATGCATTCTCGTTACTCCCGTTAGAACAGAAAGTCTAGGTTTGATCGATCTCTGATGTAGCAAGTTCCTGTGTGAATCGGATTTATGTCGAAAAAGATTTCGTAGTGCAGGTTCGCCGATTGACCATAGTGTGCCGCCTATTACTTCGCGGGCCCTGCGTGTGGTTGACTCCACGACAGACCATGTTCACCACGAAATGAATGTGACGTGTGAGGAAAGTGTTCAGCTGTAACCGAACAGGAGTGCGATTAAGAACTGGCGTTATATGTCTCTGGTGTGAGCATAATCGATGGAGGATGTTGTGAAGATGGATTGTGATTGGGGAGCGGCTTCCGTAATCATTCACCGGAATCCGGACCCCGCACGATCAGCTGTTATGACAATGTGTCAATCAGCATCACTTGTGCCCTCTCGAATAGTTTTTGTTGTTGTAAAATTCCGTGCAGGTTTTCTGTGGTTATGGCGATCGGAGATTCTCACCACAAAATTTGCGACACTCCGTCATCGGTCGTTTAATGCTCGTCCTGCTGCACACGAACGCGAATTGAAACTCCTTGATTGGTCTCGGATTCCGAATAACCAGAATAAATGGAAACATGTAAATTCCCTACTCCAAATTTGAAGTGTATTCATTCATCAGACGCTATGTAAGCTAATAGGAGAAACTTCTGTGTATATTTAGAAATTATTGCCCTCGGATCGCGTGATCGCTCGGGATGCAGAATACGATAGATAGGCGGAGAACGAGGTGTGCTGGTCTCACACCGGTTTTTCGAAAGCGGATATCTTCTTCACAAAGATAGACGTACATGAAATGCCGAAGAAGGAATCATTTCACCAGATATCGCGAGTCGCCTCCAGTCAGTATGATTGTTGGATCGGATAGTGGTTACTAAACGGGTCCAGTGGACTGGGAAGATAAAGAAATCTATGCGGAAGTGATCATAGATAGAAGATGGAGATGTCAGCTGCACTCCGGTATATCGGTTTAATGTCATGTAATTTGATTGTTCATCGGAGCCCAACATACACAAATCATATACACCGCTGTAGTTATTAAATGGTGCGGCTACCATCGCTAAAGGTATTTCAACTCTGCGTGATACCAATCCGAAGAATGGATTGATTTTTGTTTATTTTTTTGTGGTTGATCGGTATCTACGTGCCTAATTTTGGGTTGATGCCATTCAGTTGGTGCGTTACATATCGTCAACTACGGTTAATTTCTGTTGAGTTCGTCGATTCAGCTGATTTTGATCAATATTTTAACGTTTTTGTTTCGACCATCATTCACATACCGAGCACGACCAATTTATCTTTGGCTAGCAGTCAGAGTAATTCTGTTGGCTATGGATGATAAACATAAAGCGGAATTTGACATGACTAATTTGAATTCACGATTGCTGTTGTAGAAGAACCCACCGACTGGATCAATCAGATTGGCGTAACTTCGAAGAAGTCAGACGACATCCGTTTGTTTATCGATCTCTAGCCATTGAATAATGTACTTCGAAGAGAATGTTACTGTTAGCAACTATCGCCGATATTCTACCGAAACTGAGGTAAACCCAATTCTTCACGAAAAGTAGACTTGTCTTCGATTTTTTGATAATTAGGATTAGACGAGCAATCCATTTAGTTTACTACATTTTGAAACCCCTTTTGGACGTTTTCGGTGGTCGCGTTTGCCTTTCGGACTAAAGGTATCGGTCGATTTTTTTTTTAAAACGTTCGACAGATTGAAAGGAATCAGGCGTTACTTTTCGAAGAAACTGTGGTGGACCGTAACCGAAACCTGGAGACATTTCTAATGTACTGCATCAATCAATGAATTCGCCTGTTACACAACAAAATGGCTTTCCGGAATAAAAAAAAGTCGTCTTTCATAGACGTTTCACAACACCAAACGAAACTAAAGATAGACCCCGAAAAAACCGAGACTATCATCACGATACCAGCTCCTATAGATGTGAAAGTGTCACGATTAAATGGTATGGTCAGTTGTTTGAGTCAGTTTCTTCGATACCTGTATGACGTGATGCCTCCCGACCACATGTTGACTCATGAAGGGATAACAAACAGCACACAATAGAATAAAGCGAGCTGTTGCTGAGGCTCCATTATTAAATAACTACAGTCTAACGTACCTCCTGTTGTTCATTTTGGTAGCAGTGAAGCTGGCCTGGAGACGGTATTATGAAATAATGGAATAACGATAACTTATCGAAACGGAAGCCTTGTTACCCGCGGAGTAGAAGTATGAGCAAATTGAGATGGAAACGTTAAGAGTGCTTTTCGTCCTGAAACGGTTTAGCACTCATATCTTTTGTCTGACAACAATAGTTCGTACCGACCACAAAGCGTTAGTTTTAATAATGGGAAAATCGTCATTCGCTGCACCTTGGAGGCTGTAAATAATGTAAATCAGTATAAGAAAATGAGGTCGAAACGATCTGCCAGCCGGGGACTCAGATGCACATAGCTGATCTGCTTGGGAAAAAGGTTCTTCATCCGAAGGGTAGCATCACTTTGACACTTGCGGCTGTGAAGTACACTATGACGAAAACTACCCTTATTGCAGACCTGAACGAGGTAACGGCATGTTACGTTACAACTTACTAAAACAGTGGAAACGGGTTGGTCACATCATCATCATCATCATCATCATAGACAGCAATACATCAGTGGTTCACACTGATGCTTAACTGCCACACAACCACGAAAAAAACCTATATAGGAAGAAAGAAGAAAAAGAGGAGGGGAAGTGGACCTAACTACTAAAAATAGCTACGTCTATATTCAAACATACAACATCAAGGACGCCTACACCTTGCAGTCTTCGTAATCGACCGTCGTCAGTTTATCGGGAAGGGTTGCTTAATATTCAAAGGTGGAAAAGTTATAATTCCGCGAATGTTTCAGCGAAAGAAATCGGAGCATATTCACCCAGTCCATACAGAAGTGAACAGTATCTGGAGGGCAAAGAGGCCCTTTCATTCACCTCAGGTATCAAATTCCGTAAGGGCTCACATCTAAAGCTGTGCTATGTGTCGGCATATCGATTCAAAGCATACTAAAGAAACGGTGTTGATGCGTCAGATCTCCCAAAGTCCCTAGCAAATATCTTCCGATATCGTTACGGTAGATACTAAACACTACTTGGTCACAATAAACCATCCCAACGAATTCCACAGATTGAACTGGTTGAGCTCTACTACTTCCGACGTGGTCATTAATAAACTCCGAGCCCAATTCGCACGATTTGCCATACCTGGGATTTCTTTTTCAGACACCGGTCCACATTTTGTTGGCAGGGGAGTTTAAAACGTTCACTAAAAATTGAGGTTACGAACATGGTGCAAGCAGCCTGTAATACAGTCAGTCGAATGACAAAGCCGAATCAGCTGTCGAAATAGCTAAACGACTGTTGCAACATGCACATTTATCAGAAACTCTTCCGTATGTGATACTACTCGGATTACTCCTAGTGAAGCTATCCCACATTTTTATCCGAAGGTGTTGGGGAAGAACATCTACACGTTTGCCGATAATGGGAGAAATTCTAGAGCTTCCATCGTGAAATGCGATCGAATTGTGTGGTGATTGGAAACAATAATTGATCAATCAAACGCAGTAACATAGCAAGGAAGCCCGCGACCTATCGACTTCAAAGGTGGACGGCAAGGTACGGTTACAAGGTTTACCAGAAAACTTATGGCGATGGGCAGAACGAGTGGTGGTGAGTGATTGCAACTCGGTCGTATGAATTGGAAACCGGAGAAAAAACTTGAAAGGAATCCAATGCATTTGAGAAATCGGGTAATGCTGGGTAAAGCAAACCGTCCCACAAACGAGGAGGTGTTATCAAGAACCAAGAGTGAAATAGGGAGGGTATAAAGGGATTGGGTTTGACGAATTCACTTATACGAAACAAACCGATTATTTGCGGAACACTACATCCAATCAATGTCGGCAACTCGAGCAGACTGGCATGTCAGCACAGTGATCAACTGGAATGGCAACCCGGTGCAACGCCGGCTTTTGTTATAACGATCGTCGGATTAAAACAGACTGCCTATGTGTGTGTGTAGCAAACTGGCTACAAACTGAGTCGAGCCAACCGATAAAAAAATCGTGACTTCGGAACCGATCATGTTTCTTCATTTCACTGCTGTTTCTTGTCCACAGAACTATCTATAGAAACTTGCCTAGTGCCGCAATTACTGTATATTGCGTTTGTTTCGGAAAACAAGAAGTTTTAAGCGTGTCTCACCAGCAGGACGTCCTTACAGCTTTCACTGTGCCGCGCCATCACTTCACAGACCACTCGCCCAGACGACATTCACACCACAGCGCCCGATTGATTGTCATCTTACCTAAACTGTCCAGCTACTGCTTCAGCACGTAAGACACCCGACCTGCAATAACTAACCACTTGGTGAGTGATTCATTTCTCTTCGCGTCCTACGCCAGTCGGCTGCAGCATTGACAAAACGTACTGAGTTTGGCAGGCGACCAGTTGGCCTCTTTAACGTATGATATAACCACCAAAGTCTGCGTAAAGTGAAAGACCGAGCGAAGAAACTCGTTTGGTAATTGCTACTAAATACCCGCTTCCTAACCTCTCCGCTGTTTACCCGTGGGCACCATCTGAGGACTGCAAAACGACGGTCCACGCCGGCATACTGTGTGTCGCAAGTGATCCACCACTGTTTTGCCTGACGATTAAAAATTGTGAAAATGGACTACCTTGACGTACGCCGCTCTGGTGCTGAAACTGTCAGACAGTTCACCGTAAACCCTAACCTGAGCTGAAGTATGGGAATAAAGCGCCGACAGTATGTTCACATACTTGGTCGGTACACCCCTACGTTTAAGCGACTCTAAAAGTGTAGGTCGATCCACCTGAATCGAACGCATCTATATAATCGAGATAAGCTACAGTCGTTGACCGACGGTACGTATGACGCTGCTCTTCTCTTGAATGTGGGACTATGGTCAAGTTGATCTCTGTGGGGAAGATTGTTCTTCATTGTTCACACAAGTTGAAACAGCTATGTCAAGTTACTGACGCCATTTTCTTTGAAGAGTTCCCGCACAATGTTATCTGAGTCAGCAGCTTCATTTCGTTTGACGGTTGGATTGCAATTGCGGACCTCAATTTTGGTGGGTGGTTCTAGATCGACTATACCCATTACAACGTTACAAATTTGCGGTGGTAACACAATAGAACCAGGAGACCAGCCAACTTAACCCTCAAAATGTTCTGCCGAGCTTCCTAATTTTCAGGACTTATTGTGGACGCGTATAATGTCTGCCTCACTGATAGCTTCAATGAAAGACAGACGCCCAGACTAGTAGTGTGAATAAGTCTGAACCAACAACCAAGTCTCACGATCGGCGATCAGGTTACGCCTCAGCTTTCTACTCATATCCCTCCTAGAGTCGTTATGTTCACTGCTATGTGAATTGTTCAATCTGACACCCAACAACCGCAGGAGTTTCTCTGAATTCTGATATTTGTTTAACTCCGGAATCACCATGCCACCTGTTGTAGTGCCCATTTCTCGAATAGCCTGTGGGATTTCAATCCAGCAGTTACTGGGATCTTCGGGGTGAGAACTGCTAAGCCTGCTTTCTAGGCTAGTTTGGTACTTATGCTTTATCGACGGCATAGCCAGTTTCTCAACAGCCAGCCGTTGCTGTCGGTGAGGTCATTGCCGTACGAAAGTAAGAACAGTACGACAACGTCCCAGCGTATGCTTCAATATGAATAACAGTCTTGGATGTAGCCACACTGTCTATCTGAGACCACGTCACATTGGGAGCCCATAAACAAGATTGTATTCAGTTGTTTCTTCCGTACGATTACTCGGATGTGTGAATGATTAAAGTGAGTAAACCTTTATCATTGGCATCGATAATAAAATACTTATTAATATTGTTCATAAATTCCGATCACAGTCGACATAGTGGGAGAATATCTCGTGCACCTGGGTCAGTACAAGAATAACTTTCGGCACCACAGTCGATTGTTTGGAAACCAGTTCAGTAGAATAAAATCGTGAATAGGGTTTACTGATTAAAAGTCAGACTGTTGGTTAACCTAAAGATTACAAATAAATGTAACAGATTTCCTCTGTTCAGCGCCCAACGGTGTTACGGCGTCCGTTAAACTTTGCCACCAGTGGGCGGGTCGTTGACATTGCTACAAAACTCTTACTCCTCCTGCCTATCTACGCACAATGAGTATCACGGTCCACAGAATGTACACCGAAAACCACCATGTTTGACAATGTGAAAGTGTTCAAACACATCTGACGTTTCGTATACCTGTCATATGTATGCTGAGTTCGCAGCAATAACGTGCAAGACAGTGTGGCATTGCCATAGTGAGACGGCCTCACTACAACTATAAGTGGGTAAATAACCGAGTCATAAGTTCGCTGCTTATGCTCCCGGTTTCTTACCCAACTTTACAGTCTACTTAGTGCGCTTTGGCTATCTTGAAGTGCGCCTCCTGGTTGTTGGTAATCTAACCGTCGTGGAGTACGTAATTTTCAACTACTTTTACTGCTTAGCTCACCGACTACATCTAATAATCTGGCCATTCTGACCCATTCGTATGCGGTGCACATTACTCCTTTTGAATATCAATTACTTCGTGGGTGACTCTAACTTTGGTTATTACGGAGGAAATAAGTTTGATATGGCAGACCAATTCATCCACCTACTTACTACAGTCTTGTCACTTCACAATGTTACTGATTGCATATTCACGTGAATGGCGAGGGTAGACATTTTGAGCAATTGCAGAAGAGCTTCCATCTATGGATCAAACATAATGTTCAGAGTTTCATGGTGTGACACCTTACCTGATTACCTAATCCGTTTTGGTTGTTGTATGTGGCTCCCATTTTCATTGCCAGCCAACTCCTACGATTGAGAAACTCTTGCTTCAAAAGGCTTCGGGTTCATGGTCAGTTAATTGACAGCCGGATTATCTACTCATAGCGCTTGTAGAACTTTTTTCTTATCGGCGCTGTTCAACAGTACAGCTGAGTGTGGTAAAACGACAGATCGGCCAAAGGCCCAGTGATCTAAACTGTTGTTTCGAGCAGTGCTCAGCAGTCTTGTTAGTTACGCTGGAGCATCGAACCCTTTTAACTTGTCAATGAGCTTTATCCGACAATGCAGCTTGTTCTGGTCATTATGTGTCTGCACCCAGTCAATTGACAGCCATCTTGGCCAGTGTGTCTGTTTCTTTGTCACTATACCGTTAAACAATGACTCGCCTTGTGGTTTCCGCTGACGT
>LOND01000240.1:53280-80993 GCA_014220965.1 Paragonimus kellicotti
CATGTGGGTCATGTTGAAAATGTTTAGGATATCCGTTGGGTTAGCACTTTTGCTAACTACGCAAGTAATATCATCCACATATCGCTTATAAACACTAAATCCACGAATGGCTTCTTCTAACTGGGCATTCTCAAGCTTCGCCATGAAGATGTCTGCAAACAACGGCCCCAATGGGGATCCCATTGCCACGCCATCTGTTTGTCGATATAGTTCTCCATTGAATTTAAACTGTATGTTGAGTACAAAAGTATAATAGCTGTTTTAGTTCTGTGGAGGTATATGGACATCTAGGTTGTTAATCACAATATAGTCACACAAATAGTCTATCGTCTCTTTCAGTGGAACATTTGTAAACAAGGATGATACGTCCAGAGAAGCAGGCCGTACTGCAGAAGCAACTCAGTCCAGTGAAGCCAGTCACTGAATTTCCAGCCAACTCAGAACGGTACGTTCATAACTTTTCCTCATTGCGTCTAGATAAAAAGTTGATTGAAGTATTGTCACTGGGTCCTAGATTTTGTTGCCCAAAAGGAAAAACTAGGCAGTTGGATTTGGAAGTACAGTTCGAGAACCTGTTTTCTCAGTTGTCTGACCTTAAGCCGTCATCTCCGCTAGATGTTGAACGATTGAAGTCTACGCTTGTTAACTCGTGTTATCAATACCAGCAGAGTAATCCAACTTGAAACATCTCTTAACGCAAGAACATATATTAGCAGCCGAAAGTCTGAGAAAAAATGAAAGCATTATTCTCTCCAAGCCGGATAAAGGTGCTGGAATAGTTCTCAATAAGATAGATTACCTAGACAAAATGCAAACCATTCTAGATGATCAAACCAAATTCGAGATGGAGGAATGAGAAGGACAAAACCCCTCAAATAGAGAAGGCGTTGTCAAAAATACTACGTTCTATGAAACAAAACGGGACAATTGACTCTCCAACTTTCGAACGTATTCGACCCATTGGAACCACAATTCCAAGGCTTTACGGATTGCCGAAAGTTCACAAAGCGGGTATACCTCTTCGACCTATTCTAGACATGTGCAACTCACCATACCACTCGCTGGCTAAATGGCTATCGTATCTCCTTGAACCCGTCAGGCAAAAGTTGTCAAAACATAGCCTACGAGACTCCTTTGAAGTTCATTAATACAATCAACGGACTAAACCTGACCGTTTTGTTTCATAGAACGTAGTATTTTCGACAACGCCTTCTCTATTTGAGGGGTTTTGTCCTTCTCATTCCCCATCTTCTCGAATTTGGTTTGATCATCTAGAATGGTTTGCACTGTCATCAATAGAACATTCTATGCTGCAAAATTACGTGTCTGTTTCAACTCTACTCCAGCTTGTGTTTACGGTTAAAGGATAAAGTGCCCGTTTCTGCGGCTTCTTTTTGTGTATACTCATTTACTTGTTCCTGTGGAACTAGTTACGTGGGTCGCACGACCAGGCGCTTATCTGAACGTATTCGTGAGCATCATCCAGCCTGGATCAGTAGCGGAGTCACCAAGACAATTACCAGCGCAATTGTTGCACACCTCGTTGATACACATCATACTGTCAACCTGGACTCCTCTTTTCGTCCGATTTACCGAGTCAACGCCGGTCACTCAAAAGCTGTCAGATGCCGAATTTTGGCCACAGCTGAAGCGATTGGAATTCGATTAAAAATCCACCCTTATGCGCACAAAAGCGCTTTGTTCAGACGTTGAAGTTGCCATGGCCAACCACCCACACCACGACCGATCAAAGCGCCATGGTTCCAGTTGCGTCATAATTGTGGACGTAATCGTATCAAAACGTTGTCTCCGTGTGTGCCAATGACGTGTCCTGACCTCACTTGAACTTGTTACTTGTTTTTGTTCGTTTCGCCCTGACAACCCTGTTTCATATAAATGTTATGTAATTAGCCTGATGATGAATAACCGAAAACGAGCTTGTTCGCTACACTATTGTTTTCTGATGACTACCTGGGTTTTTTTTGACCAAGTATTCGTGATTATTTATTGCGTGCATGGCGAATCATTTTTATGCTTTCTGAGCGTGCCAGTCAAAAATATTTTTGATTGCAGATCAACGGTACCATTGCATGACCCCTGACTACCGTCACAACTGTTGTTGTGGCCTTTATATTCAACCGTATGTATCAGTCACTCTCGGTCGTTACCTGCAACGGATGCATTAATCGTCACCTCAAAGTTTATGTCTAGGTACCCTCAGTATTTTCTGAACTTAACAAGTCAGTTCACCGAATCGTGATCATAACAACCGTTATAATAAGTATTTACGAAGTTGTATTCCTAATCCGATGCAATCAACATTATTAAGCCTTACGAGCCATTTCAACGGTCAAGAGAGCACGTGATTTATGCGAAGCACATTCTATGTTCTGACCTTTACAAGCGGTAGCGCCATAAGTGCGTGGATGAATGGGCCGCTGCTGGATGAAGGCTCGACCAATCAGGACGCTGCTTGGGTCTTAGCACGAGGCGGCCTTGACACGTATACAACAGGCCTCTTCTGTCGAGACTAAACATGAGGCGGTTTCCTTTAGTAACGTTTGAGGGACATGCTCATCGCAGCAGTTACCATGGTGCGCTCGGTCATCGGACTATGGGCATCATATATTCCTGATTTCTAACATTATTTTCTGCCTTACGGGTTAGTTGATGACTCGTCAGTTCGTATATAGTGTGACTGTTATAAAACTCTCTTAAGTGCTCTTGTTGCAATGCGTTTGTCTGCACTCAAATATTGAAGAAAAATTAACTTGATGGCTTTTAAATTTTATTGATTGGACATTCTATGACATTTTATAACTTCGGTGTAGACGTCACTTTACTTGTCCGTAATACGCGTACTTGCTAATTTTGCTTGTGAAAGTTAACGGATATTGAATGGCGAATACTGATCAAAACGTTTGGATAGGTATAAATAGCATTTTCAAATGTTTGGCGTGACGCTAATCATTCTGATCAAAATATGGGCCACTTCGCTAATTACTTGTTTTGCAAATCTGGTCACGAGGTTTATCTCAACTTTATAAATAAATTTTTTTGGTTTTTATCGCATTAATGCTGACGTTCTTTTTCATCGTCCTTACTCCCACTAGATATAATTGGTTTTCCTTTAAGGCTGGGTGCCGGTTTCGGCCATAACATTCTTCCTGTTCAAAAGTAGACATCGCTTGGAAACTCACATCATTGTATTTTGAAACTTATCTCAGTTCACTCCATCGCCCAATTTGGAAGGTTAAGCAGTACGCATCTGAAAACAGTACTTGATTTCACTAAATAGTAACCCTCAAATGCTGTGCGTTTTATCAGTTGCCCGCTTTTTTGTAGAAAATCCAAATCCGGAACATAACTTGAGCATCCCAAACCTATATGGTCGTCACGTAGTGAGTGACCTGAATTTCAGATATCGCTCAGATCGCGTGCGCATCAAGAAACATCAGTTGGTTTACCAAAATGTACAGATTTGTAGTACTCAGAATCGAAGTCTTGAAATAGCCTGAGAAATTGTGCTTGAAGGTCCAGCCTAGTTAATAGGAACGGTTTTCATTCATGCACGTGAACACATCTCCCAGGCATTGCTTGCTCACGCATTGCTCAGGTCATAAAATTTGGTAACGCCTCTACTGGCTATCTCATTTTCAGCTATGACCTTTCTCGTTGTGTTCAGTTCCGTGGTTATCTCAACTTCCTTGTTATTTGTTGCCGAATGCTGACCATCTGTGCCGTGTTGTTGTTTTCGTTTTCTATGCAACTCCTTGATAAGAGACAGAAGCTTTCGAATCCGTTAGCCACCTGTAAATGATGTTTTTGAGTCGACTGACACAGACGAAACTGCTTTCCTGAACGAAGCTTACACGACATGTCTTACTGAACCTTAATGGTTGTTCTCAAATTTGGAAGATGGTGAAATAACCGTTTTAGAAGCCACTTGATTGACGCTGAGGACTTGAGTGTTTAATCTATCACTTTCCCTATTCACACCTGTCCTCTGTAGGTGGTTAAACATTTAATTCTATTACCATTTTGGCTGAGGAAGTTTTTTAACTGTTCGGTTATATCCTCTGGTTTTTAGTTCATGCATTCGACCATGGACACAGCGCTTCGCAAACTTTCCCTGGATTCTTCTGCTATCATTAGCATGGACTTTTCAAATGTGAGCCTGATTTTATGTTCACATTTTGGCCGCTTGTATTAAAAGGCGTTAGAACTTCCTTTATTGTGTGCTTTTATACAGTGTGTGATTGGTATGGTTTGAATCGTGAAGTAAATGATAACATTTAATGTCTGGAATTCGTGATGCTTTGAGCCTACCAATGTCGAGTACTACCCACATATCTGTGGGTTTCAGGTCCGGCGGTGACTGATCGAAATATCAAAACCCTCGATTACGTCATCATTATCTTCAGGTGTTTCATCAACTGCCTTTAGTTCAGCATTGATATGTTACACATTGTCACAGCTCCCTAAGCAGCCTAATGTGGACACTAATTTGTTTACTATTTTGACCTGGGAACGACCTAGCTAATAGGTATTGCGCGTGCATGAACTGATGTTTTTTTTCACCCTAAACGTCTTCCAGATTTGCTGTCCCTTGTGGTATCGCACATTCACTGACTTAATTCACTGTTTCCCGTTTGCGTTAATTTGGGTTTAGTTGATGCTGGCAGTCAGTTATGCATCGGGATCACTGTTTGTTATGGAATTTGGATTACGACTACCTGATTCAGATGACCACGGATCTTATCACTTAGAAGTGGTCAGCGATGCGTTGACACTCGCAACATCTTCCAATGTGATGATTACTCCACGCACTTCTCGCAGTGCGCCACACAAACACATTGGCTCCGTTGGACTGCGATGGTTTCCTGCCACCACGGACGCTGTACGTTTAAACGTCGACGGACTATACACACCATGTAGCCATGCTTTTCGGCTGGTCACTGGTGAATTGGAGGGAACGATTGCAATCTGGAGCCTGAAGCCGATCAGTTTGGTCCGGACATTTCGACTAGTGAGTTTTGTCCGCTTTTCGCATTGTTGTCATTCCTCAACATTGAGACAGTCGATAATCACTATTCTGGACGCTGTTTCTAAACTCGATATGCTGATACAGGAAGCCTATTTGTAGACCATTTTTGTGTGGTGTAACAGATAAACCGTCATGCTATAATTTCTCTCTATTTTGAAGAACGCTGACTGAGTGGTTGCGGAATTGAAAACTACAATGGGGTCAACAGTGATTGCTTGATTTGCTCGATTATCTAACTGATCACGTCAGCATGTAATGTCTATAATTGTATGAGCGAGTTAGATACTTGATTAGTAGAACGACTTCAGAGGATGCTGCTGTTACACAATCACTGTTCGAAATCATAAATTCTTTTGATTATAAACAACGAAATACTTAGTGTTCTCACGGAATTGAGTAACCTGTGAGCGACTTAAAAGGTGTGTTTGTTGTCATTGGATTGACAAGTCAGGTAATCACGCAGGATGGCGCTCACTTATCAGATCCGCCCTGTAATTCGACAAATGCAAGATGATAACCAGTTTAGTTTACCTGACTGTATTTAGCAAGAGGGCCAAACACTGAAAGCATAACTTGTTCGCCACTTTCTTCTTTTGGTATAATTCGAATGGTATTTTTTGACCCGCCGACCTATTTCTCATTAGCTCAAGTGTTTTGCTTAGCGCACAGAATGGCAAATGTATCCGAGATCTCAGATGTTTTGCATTCTTAACGTGTGGTGTTTGTCCGTTTAGCTGTTCCAATGAATTGTTAACATATTGATTCCGCCTGACACAAAGAGTAATTTTCTTCATCCCTAAGACATTTTTGGATTAATGCTCTTGAAGCTCGAATCGTGGATCACATCTTCTTGTTACTTTGAAGTGATGTGTGCACTGTGACCAATATCGTCCGGTTTATTTTCACACATCATCATTAGACATCCCTTCAGTGTGCATTAAAAACAGTTCATCCTGGTTGCAACCTTCGCTCACCTAGTAAGGCCTTAAATTTTGTCGGATCTTTTCGGTTGCACCTAATATCATTTTTTTGCCTTTCGACCCGGTTGGAGTGGGACATTCCCAAAATACCACGTTATTTTTTAACCACTCCTTATGAAGTTGTGGAGAAGTTTTCAATTATGGCATGGTATCCCTTTTACGCGACCCATCTAAACAACTGAGACAATCTGCGGATCTTCGAACGACTGGTTTTATCAGATGACTGCTTAGTGTATTGTTTATACATTCGAATTAATGTACATCTATCGTTGACTCCCGCTAAACAAAATATCAACATTTCTGAAGGAGAATGAGTGATAGATAATCGCAGATAGAACACAAACCGCTTAACCGATCTTTTATCATTCGGGCAGCCCCGAACGTGTACTTAATTCGTGCATATTAAGTCGAAGACCTTGATCAGTTTATAGCAAGTGATTATTTCTATAGCAAAATGGAAACGTGTTTATAAAAACGTAATGAGGAAACGAGTTTGCAATTTGTTGATAGTAATATTATATGTATCCATTTTAGGCAATTCTAAACACAGTTTGTGTATTGACAACCGTTTATCCATTCCGACGTCGCGTCCTTGTAACCAAGCTTCGGATTAGTCAGTTTTGATTTCAATTGCCGATGGAGTTATTAGATTTGTGGTGCATTTCAAGTATCATAATAACTTCGGCGTATACACTACTCATTATTCACTTTCCAGGACGCAGACTGAATCGCAGAATCTCTTGGATATCAATCACCTTTTGCACCGCTCACGTGAATGGAAATGAGTCATTGTGCTCACGGGTACGGCTGAAAGCTGCAAATGATTGACTGACATTCGGTTGTAACTAACGATGAACCTGACCTGATAGTACTGTCGGTCGATCCGCCGTTCGTTGCCGTAGCGATGACGAGTGTTCCCGAAAAAGAAAACAACTCAAAGAACTGAGCAAAATAGGATTAAAGCGAGAGTACTCGCGAGTACTGGCAGGCTCTGATCGCGAGATCTTACCGTTTCGGATGGCATTTCTAGTCAGTGATCTAGGCTGTCAGTAGGTCCATAAACTGACATGCTTTACCTTCTTGCTTTTTCTGAAAATATGGTTGCGATCTTCGTAAAGTATGATTACACTGTTGTTTGACCTCATGATTTTAACCAATCGTCGGTCGTCTTGGTAAACGATGGCAGACGCGGTAATCATTCAACTGGCGTTTAGTGAAATGTAACCCAACCATGGTACGTTGTACCTTTTTATCATTTGACCAATTGACCGCCTACCTGAGATTCTCACAAATGCGCGCCGGTGAACTGTCACATCGCTCGCGTAATCGCTCCATTTGATACAAACTTAGTGTCGGAGACAACGACAGTTAAATGCTTCAAATCTGTTCACCGTGTTTAGCAACTATGCCTAAGGGTTCAGTTTTGTCGATTCTGGCGAACTACTTAACTGCGAAGTTCGGACTCATCTGTACAACAAGAAAACCCTTCAGAAATATGGGCGTACTATCCAGGCCTCATAGAAGCATCGTGTTTTTAACTTAAGTGTGCAAGAGCGATCAAGCAGCAGCTCAATCCGAAATGCAGAATGCGCTCAATTCTTTGATGAGCCCGTTCAACAGCTTAAAGTACCATAGAAAACATCTCGGATTATCTCAGTTGTTGTGAACTATAATTATTGACGGACTACAGTGGTCGTAAAACGAAAACAGCTCGGAACTGAATTTTTATTTATATCAGTAAAGTAGTCGAAAATTTTGTTTGGTCGGCTAGGTTGTCAATACCTTTGTCAACAACGCACGCCGCTGTCCATTTTTCGTAGGAAATTAATGCTATCTTTAACTCACTTGTGTTTTGTGTTCAGAGTTTTGGCCTAGAGCCCATATGTACACTTGTTCCAGCATCACCTTCTCTTTACGGCAAACAGAAAACTTCGTTGGTTTTTCAAGATGGCATTCTCTGGTCTGGACCAATAAACTGGGTTATCTTTGTGTTCCTTCTCGCATCTTTCGTTGCCATGGTCCAGTCTGCAGGGCAGGCGACCTAATTGCGAGATCTGCTCCTCCTTCGAGTACTAATGACGATGAGTTTGTGTCCCTCAGCTATCTCAGGCGCCCAGTACACTCATTATCGAGATGGGAGCAATGACATTTAGGGTATTATTTTCTCTGGTTGATTTTGTATTACCGATTTTCCTCGTTTTCCTCTCATAATTGTTTGATGGACTAATCCGTATCCAATCTCGTAAGCAAGTGGTGGATGACTCGCCGATCTAAATGTAGCTGCGGACGTGAACAGAACTCATCGTGCAAGGGTCGTATGAGACGCCTTCTGTTTCTGATCGCGTTTCAGGAGGCTCCCATATGATCTCAAATTCAACAATGCGGGGTTATTTGAGATGAAATGCTACGAGCCTCATCGCGCATGGACACTCCAATCTGCGTTACATTTAGAGGTCAGCCTAACAAAACTACAATTTCGAACTAACTTGTTTTTCATTTAATCTCTACTTAACTCACCGATTTTTTCTTATCCGTTTGCGGCTAAGTGTTATCGTTCTTTATCAGTATCATTGCTTTGTCTTGTTTTCAGAATTTGTCCGGCCTCAACCCTTCCAGTCCTTTAGTTAGCATGGATGATCGTGTTGCTGTCTGGAGACCAAGTAAGTGAGATGTTAATGGATAATGTTGGATTTCCTCTGGTTATATTATGCGCAGTCTGGTTTGCTTGCATGTGTATACAATACTCTTCCCAACAAAAAAGCGCATTCTGAGGGAGCAAAAATGTTTCCTCTGTGCAGGCATTTTTTTATTGGGAGGAAACTTTTTGAATTTAGGGTACTTGATGAATGTGAACGTCACACTGTCGCAACCGTTAAACTAGACATGCACCCACAAGACAAATCGGGCAATAGCCACGCGAACTTTGTCACCCAATGACCCCGCTTACAATTACAATTATTCGATTATTATGCGATGACGAGGGATCACAGGTCGAGGCAAACAATAGCGATTTCTGCAAGCCGTTCCGACTTGGGGTTACCAAGATGTAACCAACCATTACATTATCCAGCACCTATTACCGTGTGACAGTATGCTTACACGCGGGCTCAGAAAAGAGTTAAGAAGGACGACGGGCGGAGGGTTATGTCCTAGTGAATGCTGTTCACTTGGTTGATTATTTTACGCAGTTCGTGGGATGGGTCAGACATAATTTACATCTATCCACTTTTGTGTGAGTGCACCTACTGTTCATACTACAACTGCACCACCTAAATCAAGGACACTAAATGTCTAAATTCTCGAAACAACCTGTTTGTCTTCTGTGAACCCATACTAGTCAAAGACCGTATACAAAATGGATCGCCCACGCGTTCCAAGTCATTTGGTTCGAGAAAAAAGACTATCGTTTTTTCCACCTTTCGGTAGATTTCCTAATCGGTGTAGATCAAATTTTAACCTCCTAGAATAGGTTAATGCAGTGTTGTTGTCTGCTCTGAGGTCAATGAATCAGGTAGCTGAATGTGGTCCGACCTGTCTGCTATACTGTTTTTTCCGGGTGGCGAATGAGCCCAATTCAGTTCCAGAAAATTTTCTGCATGGTCTTGGGCGGTTTGTTTCTTCAGTGATGGTATTCAGCGCAAAAATGTGGTACCCCGTTAAACCGTTTCTTGGACGCGAGTATTTTTTCCTGTACTTGAACAAGGTAGTCAGAAGATACCAACCACAATATGGATTCGATCCGCACACCCTCATCGATCGTAAACGTGCAACTGGTCTAAAAAAGTACGTCTGTTCTCGTATGAAATGGAACGTTGTTACATGACAAGTTTCGTTTAACAGCGCGTAATCTGTGTGAACATCGGAACATATTTCCGGAGCCCTGTTAAACAGCGTAAGAACAGCTGTTCGCCGTAATGATGAGACGTGGTTCACCGCTGCCTCCGCAAAAAATTCACCAACTAGAAATATCCGCATCAAAGAATGCGTTTCACGGTAACGCGAATGAAAAAACGTCTCTGCCAACCTGGACGGGGTACAGACATCCCAGTCCCGTACCTCGAATTTTCCTCCTGGAAAACGTTCATCACTGCTGACAAACACATCGGTTGACCTCACCACCTACATTTCTATCACCGCGTTTCCTGGCTGAACATATTCCATTATTTTGTGATGTGCGATCGCTTGTTCCTCAATTTTTCGTGTATCTAATCCCATAGATTATTGTTCTAGCTCTTTGTTAGTTTTTGTTTCAATGTGAACTGGTCGAATGGCCAAGGGTTCAATTTTGTGCCCTACTATATGGAAGATAGCAGACATAAGTTCCAGACGCTCGGAGGAATATATGGGAATAATTCAATCTAACATAAGCGTCGAATCTGTTTTGGACTCAGCAACACGCGAATGTCCAGCTAGTCAGAAGCGGAACGGAATTGCAAACGTAATGAGGAAGTGATACGCCAGTTCAACGAAAATCTGTGAACCTTCGATGCTGTGTCTATCACTATGATCAGATATATCATCAACACACTGAGTTAGTTCTGCCGTATGAATGTTAGCAGTTTATAATCGGTGGCTACAGTACTGATTCCGAAATTATATGCGTTACTGTAAGCCAATTCTTGGTTTCTCTTTCTTGCAAGCACAGTAGCTTCATCATCCGTAACTACTGGTCATCCGTATTATTCCATAGAGAATCCTAAAATAACGTACCCGCCAGGTTGTTTGAGCCTAAGATTTAATTACTGAACGGATCGGTACCATTCCGTAGAAGAAACATTCATTTTCCAGAAGTACTTCGCATTCTTTAAAAAGAGAGCAGGTTTCTTAGAAAACGTTCTAGACAAAAAGAAGTTTACATACAGATCTAGCAATGCAAGTAGGTTGTTGATTGCAACTCGCTGTCGTGAGGGACTACATTTTTTTTCAACGATTTTAATAATCACGAAGACTCCAGATCTGTAGGTCGACTTTACCGACTTACATGTTCAACAAAACAGCCAGAATCTTTGTAACTGATTTCTATGTTGTTACCGGACCATTTCGTGTTTTTATGCAGCCTTCAATAGTCCGGAGGCATAAAGGTTTTAGATTTACGGGGACATTGCTGGATTGTACTGTTATAAGTGTAATGGCCTTGACAAACGTACAATCACTCTTCTTGATTTAATAATGGGCTAACTATTGAAATGTCCAGCTTCTTCTTTGCTTTCAGCCTTTTGTGTGTTCTCGATTCCACTACCACCTATTCTCAGCGGGCTCGTGATAAGATTAGTCGAGCGAAAACCAAGTATGAAATGCTTACTGCGTAATATGATCAGCAGTAACTTTTCGGTCTAACACACGTTTTCATTCCAATTTTCTAGGGCTACCTGCGAGTGATCAATCCGTGGACAGCCAAATACGAACGATCGGTACAACTGATTCCACCGTCGACCGCCCTTTTCCAGAACACGGACAATGTATCTTCTTCTCTGTTGTCTGCAATTCTTAAAAAGTGGGCTACGGAACTGGTTCCCCTTGGGATTGCCGGCCCGAGTTACGATCCATGTCCGAACGACCGATGCATTTTCCTCCCGCACACGCAACCCACCGTTCGACCACGACCCACGTCCTTTTATAACGGATCATTCATGGTTAGCGTGGCCGATCATGGGCACACGTTGGTCATAATCCCGCTCACCACGTTGAAAACCGTATAACTGATAGTAGTAACTGTCCTTTCAAAAACTCCCGGTTTCCAGCCACTCTGGTCTGCAAATGGTTTTTTCTAAGGCAACTTTGTGTAACATTCCTATTCATTTTCAGTTTACTCGATGTATAAAACGGATATTTGCGTCGCTTTGTACTCTGATTTGTGAAACTAAGCGGCTTTTCTCACAAACCATGTTTTTATGTAGATATCTTGTGCATGCGGATATAGGCTGTAAATCAACTTACCGACGATTGTATCTCTGGAGCGTTTGTCTCCATTGTACAGCAGTATATTTGGAATCCCTCAGTGTCACTGGTTCGTTTCATAAGGTCAACCGCATTCCTCATATCTTTCCGGAGACACTCAGGCTTTTTGGAAACTAAACAGATTAGTGTGACAGTTAAGCATCAGTGTGAACCACTGATGTATTGCTATGATGATAAGCATAGAAAGTAAACTCTTCCTACAGGTGTAGACAAAGTGGTTCTACATTGTGTTGATTTTGTCAATCACATTCTAACGATCTCCCGCGAATGCTTCCTTAATCCCTCTCAGCACATGACACGTGAATGCTTCCGTTCAACCTGTCACGCGTGTGGCACATGCTGTCTTGATGGCCCAGACATTTTAAGTTGGAATTTGTAGTCATCGTCCGATTAGCGCGACATTCCTCTATCATTTATTTGTTTCATATGAATTCCAATCGCCTTCATTACTGACGGCGCAATTTAAAGTGTGTGACTTACAGAGCTGATGAAACTGTTATGATCTTAAGGTCTCACTTTTGGAGTCGGTGGTTTATCAGCTTCGAATGCGTGCATGACAGCACGATCGAACAGTCTGACCAATGTTCAGGCTGAAAGGATCGACTAGTTTTAGTGGAGATAGCGTTAGAGCTGAAAGCAGACCTATGTTATCATTGAGACCTAGCTTCATATGTACCAAATGAGTGGTAATGTGCGCCTAAACATACATTAACGATCACCCAAATAAGCATTTATTTCAGTTCACTGAAGTAAGTTTGTTGTTGAAAAGAAAGAACTTGTTGCTTCAAGTGTTCTGTGTGGGAAAAGGACGGTTCAAAGCGTACACACTTAACTGTTACAGTGCGAATCGGATACATCGGCATATAGAACTGCTCGTCACCGCGCGGTTTTTTAGTAAGGAGCCCGTCGCCTTTTGTGTGCACAAGCCGCTACATAACCACTAGGGCCCAAAGAATTTGTCAAGGGGAATCATCCGAAATCCTTGCTCTTCCAATTCCACAGTAACGCCCACCAGTTTTTCTGAAGTGTGCGCAAAACATTCAAGTTGGCTGCTACCGAGGGCATCCCAGTCTCTTGAAACGCCACAAAATTCTTTACCTTTTCATAATGTCTACGGCAAAAACACGCAACTTCGATCTGTGTGCCTCAGCGGACGAAAATTCATGGTGGTGACCGTTTGTTGGGGGACGTTTAATCGAGAAGTGACACCGTAAAGAAAAACTCTCACCGTGGTAATTCGTTAATCGAATTCAGCAATAAAAGAGGATCAGTTCCGCAAAACGGCAAATGACATGTAACCGCTCAAGTCGTCATTTGCGAACAAGGTACCTGAACTAGCCCATAACTTAATCGTAACAGACGGTGGTTGACAATGGCAGCGTGTTGATGTATTAGATGGACGAGGTGAATAAAATAAGGAGCAACAGGAGGTGAACGAAAAAGGTAGACTGATGTGTACCTCACGAAGATGGCGATCCATTTCGTCGGTTATTTCATTCACGATGGTGTACACATGGCTAGTCAATTGTCTCTAGTGAGCTGAGTTGCCTTTGGTAAAGGAGTGGAACGCTTCCTTAAGGAATATTGGTTCATTGGGAGCATTTCTGAACACTGCATTTGAGCCTTTCGTACCCGGCGGTAGATGTGTTTTCGTTCAATTGTAATGGAGTAGGTTTTTTAGTCCATTACACCATGGTAAAGTCAGAGCTCCCGTTTTCTCATTTGTCGATCTGCCCTGAAGTCCATCTCAGCGAACGTAGCTTTCTAGCAATTGTTGCAAGAAGAACACCTCTGAGTGCATGGTTCGATCTTCGTCATTAAGTTCATTGACAAATTGTAAAACGTTATATGACGGCCAGTTTCTCTGTGAGCATACTGAATTAAATAGCGGACTCAGGTATGAGGTTAACGTTCGGTACTAGGGAAATCGTTGCGAACCTAATTCGGATACACTTGCAGTAATGTGAAAGTGAAGCAAGCGTACAGCCAATCGCAGGTATGGCTTGCATAGGAGCTACGATCGTGCGCTTGGCCGCATCTGTGTACCGTCTTCCACATCTGTCTATTTCACAATCAATACTGCTGTTGGAACACTGAACCCAACGTGATGTGAATGTGGAGGCTTGTTTTATCGTCTTCAGCCAAATAGAGCCATAAGCATTTACTGCGCCAGAGTTAATTCATGTATGCGCAATTGGACGGTCGATTGGTAGTCCCATGTTTCTAAGCAGAAATGAACTGAGTAAACTAGGTCATTCCTTTTTAAAAATTGTAAACGATCCAGCGGTCAAACATCGTAGAAGCTAGCTCCTTGCTCTTTGGTTCGTACGCCCAAAGTTTCCCCAGCCTTATGTTAACGCGAATCGGAAGTCGTAATGAGAAAACGGCGAATCTGCAAACAAACTTTATTTATTGATTTACTCACCGTTCACAAGCGGACTTCAACGCAACAAGTAAAGGCGCTAGGGAGTTGGACGTGAGAGAACCTTCAGCACAGCCGCCAAAGAGGGCGGTTGTCAACGGAAACTCCAGTCGACCTTCAAAATTCAGACTGGTTGGGCGGCGTTCCCAACGGCAAGATAATGTGAACAGGCACGGTGGTACTGGTAAGGCAACTCTCACGTCGCAGGGAGTTTAGGATTTTGGGGACGTCGAAGGTGATCTCACTACAGATGCTCCATCAGTTGAGTTACGAAGCATGTTCGTCCGGAAAAATGACGCACTCTCAAGCAGAGTAATAGATCATTTTTAAAATTCACTATAAACTTGAAGTTAAACTGTTTACAGACACAAGTTGGTGAAAATGTGCATGTGAGTTGAAATAGTCATTTCATGTACTCATTGATTAAGAACGCGAAGATATGGTCGTGCGCTTTCCGCTTATTCAGAGTTCCATTCACCGTTGGTATGATGTCGAGATTCCCGAATGCTATTAGCTTACGTTGGATAGTTCTCGTTCCTGCCTACAAGACAACGAAGGGAGTCGTCGACCTCTACATCCGTCACTCATACTGTGGCTAACCAAAACCCTGGTGAAAAATTGGACTGCAACATTTACAGATCCATGAGGAGGTTACCAACATTGTCCCGAATCAACAGGTACCGTAGTGGTCATAAATTGATTTAAAAATAACAGCGAAACCCAGTTTCACCGTCTAGTGAGCACAACGATACAAGCGGTGTTACTTCGTTTATGGTGTGGACCGAGAGAGTAGGTCCATAAGTAGATGAGCGTTGTGTCGTGAGAACTGTCCAGCGTGCACCCACTGGCACAGTCTGCAGTAGTTCACTATTGACAGTTTCAATTATTCGGGTATCAGAAATTCAGTTAGTGATCGGTGTTCTAGTTGGATTCACTCTCTACACTGATTCTAAGTCGGTCAACCCAAAATCAACACGTCAGGGAGAGTGTCTAATTCTGTTACTCACTTTGCGTACATTACAACCCTGGTTCTATTGTCTGCGAAATGGTTGGGAATACGATCGTTGAATACGCGTATGACGTTCGTACGACTGTGTTCGCAGCAGGCGCCATGCTCTGTGGAATGATTTGGCTGACTCGAACCACCCCAACTTAGGTGTTCATCTGTTAACGTCTCTGGGGACTTTTGTAGAGGAAAACATTGTTATGAGAAGTCATGAGACCTAACGCTTGGGTTTGTGGTGCCAGTTATTTTTAAGGACCACACTCCCGCTCAGTAGACCTATTAAGCGTACGTTCTTGCGCCGGAGTGGATTTCGGGAAACAATCTATCCATGTAGGGTGACGTATGGATGGCCGGAAAAATGAACTGGTTATCCCTGATCTTGCAGTCGATGGTGAAGCCGAAAATGTACATCGAGCGTATCTACTACTGGTGCTGTCTGAAACATGTCTGAGGCTTCGTGTCCAGGCCGCACCCCCAGCCTATAACAACCACGAGTGTCAATACTACTAATTTCGTACTGCATGGACCACATCGCAGAACAGACCGGATTGCCTAACTCGCTGCATCCGGGATAATGGATAGCCGAAATTATGCTGTTGTTACCCTTTTCCCATTGTTCAATCCATCTAATGTCCTACATTTGTTAATGCCCCAAATCCAGAAGGCACATACCTGTCCCTAGTATCACCGTTGAGACAAGTCTCAGCTCCGACGGCCTAGTTCGATTTCTAATGTCGGTGGTTTAGCCCTAAAGTGCGCGTTAATACTGAGACTTCCAGAGTTCGCTGTATAAATAGATAGGTCAGTCAAACTCATTGAAAATGGGCGTCTTCTGGAATTCGAAGACTAGCAGTCAGTTGGTCGACAGGACAACACTCGTATTATTTACGCGATACTAGCCGCAGAATCCACGTGACTCCACGACCGCCGCGGTCGGTCAGGCTGCAGTAGGTCACCAGCAAACCAGCTGCAATCAAAACGGTAGATTTGAGGTTCTTTAGCAGTACGTTCTGTGACGTCTACTCGTTGGTTCTGTTAAGATGGATTTTAGACCAAATATTTGAAAACCTTTTTATTTCATCTGCTTATGTTCCAGCTGTCTGCAAATACCCCGCCGTTGAGGACGACTTTTATTTGAATACAGATGTTCCACTAGAGTTGACACATTGCATATGTAACTTTTTCAGCCGGGGATAGGAAGGACCAAATCGACCGAACGGGCGTTGCTGAACCTCGTTCAGAGGGAAGGCTGCACTAACATCATGCTGGTTGGACGATGGTGCCTGGCTGTTTCAATTATGCACCGAGTGTAAGCTTGCCTTAAACGTCAAGCCCGTCGCTATTCCCCTTTGCGTCCAGCTCTCGCAGATCAGGTTTGACCTCAGAGGACCACAAAGGCGTTAGCTACGAGTATCATGGTTTCGTCTAGGACTGTCGATCCTAATGAACAGGTTGTAGATTGAGAACATGCTGTTGCTTTGTTCTGGTTTACCCTGCGGCGACCAAAACGGTTTGAAAAAAGTTGCCAGTTGTGTGTAAGGCGTGTTGCGCAATGACGTCGATCGCACCTTATCGGTCAGTTTTGCGAAATAAGCACACAGTATTGTGTGTGTAGATAATGATCTATTCGGAAAGATGTACTTTCAACAGGCATTTGAGCCTTTGTCCAGCAGTTCGGCGCGGAGATGGACCATCACCTAACGTCTGAGACACTTGATTTTCAAAGTTTACGACTTGTTGTCATGACTACAGCAAACTGACGAAGTCAATGGGTTAGGGATCAGATAACAAAACATATCACAGTTGTTGGAAAATGAAAGTGACGAACATACGGTTTGGTCAGCAAGGCAGGTGGATAAGGCATTATAGCACTGGTCAGTTAGCCGCGTCTTCCAGATTTTGCGTGACAAAACAGCAATTAGCACCGAGTATAAAAAACCGACTCATTTTACTAGTGGTCGCAAATCCATTGGTTGAAAAATAAAACGGAATTTTCATGTCCCGCAGTCATCTCGTTGTACTGATAAAAATAATTAAGAACCGACTTGGAATTTAAAAATTGCAATTCTCAAGGACAGCTACTTCCAGGAGGCTACTTCAAGGAGTCCAGTCTGGCAAGTGTACGATAGTAATGGATCGAGAACACTGAAAGTGAAGTACTTTTGAGGACGTAGCAACTTACATGGAGTTGCACGTTGGACAATAACAGTTGTGGTCAGTAATCGTTAGAAGAATCATTAACAGATCAGTACTACTGATTACTGTATAAGTAGCGTCCTTGTTCCGCACGAAGAATATCGGCTCTGATAACACCAATTAAAAATGTCCACGAAGTTGACATTAAACAACATGGTCTTCAGTGTAGCCTGTTTTTCAGAGTAAGTCAAGTGTTTAGCCAATGTCGGCCAACCGTAACAAGTGGCCGTTCAGAACCCGAAAAAGGGGAGCACATATTACCACGACATTCTACGTCGAACGTAGTTAAATATTAGGCACGAATTGAGATATTAACACAAAAATTATTGACTGACACTGAACACCCGATTGGAAGTTTAACAACTTTTGTAATTCAGAATAACCACAAGTGAAACCGGACAGCAGCAGCTTGATCCTATAGGTACCTAGCGTCAAGCAGAAGTAAGTAGAGTTCAGAGCACGAATGCATAAAAAAGCTGTACAAATGTTTTTTTTCGATCAACGAGAAACAGATGCACAAGTCAAGTGACACTTTTTTCTTTTTCCCGAAGAGAACGATATAACTGACACAGACCATTCGAATCCGCTGAAGACACTCCAGCAAACTCCAATTTAGCGGCACCTGCGCGAGATCGTTTAGCCGGTTGCAACAGCTCCATGAAGATTGCCATATTAGCTGAAAGAAAGCACATAATAGGTGTCAGAAGTGGCATCCTCACAATTTCAAAGATCATCCAATATAAGAAGAACGACACACGAAGAGGGATGAGTGGTAACCGGAATTAAGTCTAGCATCTATGTGTTAAATGATGCGAATCTGACAAGTAAACGACATGTTCGAGCACACCTGCGACACAAGCAGGGCAGCAGTAAATCCGTGATGCGTATTCAGTTCCACCAACAACCATTGAACTGACTTCATTTAGTGGGCCCTCAATTTAAGCCTTACTCGCTGAACTGTCTGGTCACTCTGATTTCTGGATACGAACTAAGAAGCTAACTTCAGGCTAACTCATTAAATCTTTGAAACAAGAGTGTAGGTTGGACCACCAAAAAAAACAACAGAGGAAGCCTGTATGACTCTGCTGGTCACACAATCCACAGAAATGACATTCGCAATAAAACTACACCGAATGTACTTACCCGGTTCCAGAACGAATGGGTTTTCTGGTCGTGAGTCCCATTTTAATCTGTTAAATGTGCAGATCAGAAAAAAAAGCTACTCTTCAGCACTAACAGTTACCCATGATTAAGAAGTAGTTTATATACCGAGTAAACCTTCTGGTCACATATCAGCGAAAATGGAGGGGAGAGAAAAACAGACTCAGACGAAGACTCCAAGACCGGTTTTGTTTGTTGTTGGAGTGTATCAAGTATAAATGGCGCGAATTCCATTTTAACGGATGACCGATGACAGGCCGTTAGACCAACGATACGAAATAGTCTATTGTATGTAATATCACTGCACGCGATAATCTAATACGAGATAAAGGAAGGTGGTCAAACGCAATCTGTCATAACTGGGATATTTACGACGTCAGAAAGCCCATTACAAACAACACAACAAACCGTTAAGACATGGTGATTAAAGCAGCGCCTGTAAATGAGGCTGTTCAGTCGCGAACCGTGTAAAACAGTGTTTTCTCTCTCTCAAGAAGTAACATTCCCAGCTACTAAACGCTCTACACAGTATTAAATACCCCCAGTGGGGGAAAAATCGACCGGGACAATACAAGGAACACTTCCTAAGTTAAATTGGGCTCAATCCTCACTCCTGAAAAAGCCGTACGGAAGGCTTGTTAGACCAAACTCAGCTTCCAGATTCATTGACCTCGGATCAGATGACAACACTGCATTAACCAATTCATGACCAATCACCATACATCGCTCTAAGAGGTTAAAATCCGATCCATACCGATTAGGAAACCTAATTGAGGGTGATTTCGTTGCACTTGGTTAATAATGTTTACAGTACTCACTCCACAAACGAGAGTCAGGAAGTCACTGATAATACCGACGATGAAGATAAAAACTAAATTCAACATAGAAGTGAACTAATACGCTGGATAAAAATCGAACGGCTTTGATCAGTTAGCACAAAATTTTTGATGACAATTCAATATTTTGTAAAACTAGCTATAAACGCGAGTTTGAGGTTGATTAGACGAAACTAATCATGTACATTGATTTTTCGATTGAGATAAGTAGTAACAGACTTCAAATGACTTTTCAATTACACGCAATTAGGGTTGCTCTGTATTTCACGAGTGGTGTTCAGTTTCTATCAGTCGGAATCTCAAAAACTAATCAGTGGTCACAATACCATTTAAAAAGTCTACTGGTTTTTGTGCTTTCGACTTGGCTGGAAAATCGTAACAATGGGGTCACCAGTCAGACTTAACGTGTCCTGTCTTGAAACAATTAAACGACTCGATCACTATACACAAGCGAACGTGACTGAGATATACTAGTCCCGTGGTGCCCAGCACGATAACTTCATGAGAACGTAATTCAGGGTCCAAATCGCGGTCGTGGCAAGGTGATGCACTATTGATTTGCTCAGTAAAGGCGAGACAACAGTTTAATGCAACTGATGGGGAAATTTGAGATCTGTGAACAAATATAAGTGGCGGTCAGTCTATATTCCGCAGTCCTTGAAAAACGTTATCACATTATACGTTTACTTGGGGCGGATTAGTATTCTTCCAGCTGTTTCGATTCCATTCGTTAATACTTGACGGACGGAATTTCCAGTCAGTCACATGACGCCAAAAACTAGCGGAAGGGAATGATGATAGCACGATGGCCTACTGACATGTAAAGGAGAAACGTTAGCAATAATGTAGGAGTCGTCAAACTTTAGGGAAACAGCTACGATAAAAAGAGGTTCAAACACGTCGGTTGGGATCAGTCGGATGCAATCGGGCCATGAAAGCCGATTCTGAGAAAACAGCACAACTGACTGAGCAACAGTTTACTTTGGTACCAAAAAGTATGACTATATTGGCATGAAAATAATGCAGAAAATAGTGACATGCCACAAAGAGTATCGAACACAGTGGCGTAATGAAATTAGATGAAACAGACTGCGCTGTCTACTCATCGGGATATAAAATTGGATGGGACCTACTTGTCACTGGCATTCGCGTTAGAAAGTCCCATCGAGTCTTTGTCACTTGCAGTGTGCTGACATAATAGACTCAAGCCGCGCACAGTTTTCAACAGGCTATCAGGGAAACAAGGGGATGTATTGGCTGGGATTGAGTCGTTGGACGCCACAAATCGAGCCACTGTTATCATTCCTGGTAGGTCCAGCGAAGCAAAATTCTCCGCACGTGACAGAATCGCAGTAATTCCTCCTTCGTGCTGAATCGTCGAAAGCCCCGTCAAGTTTAGCCAATATTGTTCGATCTCTTTGTGGTCGTTGGAGATAGAAGCATAAACGGAAAGCATGTGATCCAGCTCTAAGGCTAGAGCGACCGCTTCCGCTTGTACAGAAGGAGCGACTGGCAAGGATGTGGTTGCTCTAGATCGCCAGACGAAAATTAAGCTGACATAATCAATGGTAATTACACCTAATTTCTTACGAGCAAAAAAACATTAGCAAATAACTTGGTGAGACCTCATTGACATAATGCATGTTCCGAAGCCAAATCGTCTAACCAGGAACAATGGCTGGGAACAGTGACAACAGAACCCACTGATCCGATGTGGAATTAATCTCTCCGACCTATGATGAAGCTTGTTCGGAGTACAAACAATTCGACAGCTACATTGTCTGTGTACCTTGGTTGAACCGTTGAGGCTGTCAGGGTCATCTTATCTGGCAGCTCATCATGGACCCTTTCCTATACGCGACGACAAACGACACGTGTTTTCCTGATTCCGACATGTGGAACATCTCAGGACCCAGGCGCCAGTTCAATGCCAAATTCATTACAAGCGTGAAAACAGCCAGAAACATGGTCTTCAGACAAAAGATAGAGCAAACTGAACTATCATTATATTTGCATTAGTGAACTGAAACCCTGAACAAAAAGCCATCAGAAAGCAAACACCACAACCTACCGTTTCAGAGCCCCTTTCCGAGTGTCGGTCAAAGAGACATTGTGTCTGATGGAACTGATCAACCTTTCTACAGCTGTTTTGCACGCGGTTATTTCGCTTGGTTCCAAAAACTCTTTGGGAAGATGTTCGAACAAGGGGATAGCCATCTACAGAACACAACAGAGCGGAAGAGTCAAACCCAAAGCGGAATGTAAATCCACTTCCCACGTGACACGCTAAGTTACATAGTTGGTAGTTTACTTGAAAAAAAAATAGAACAGGCCACAAACGATCAGAGGTCAAGCATAATCGTAGATTTAGCACAATGTACGTACATACACTTCGCGATAAAACTATAAGACAACCCAATATTTTAAAAATAGTTTAACAGGAGTAAGTCAAAGTACTCATTTTTCGAGCTAAACTTTGAGCGTTACACATACTACAAATGAAAGATTACTTGACAGACGTTTACACTGAGTGGGTTGCTAAAGGAATTCACGGAAACTATCGTAACAGGATCAAGTCGGCAGCGAAAACTGTAGGGAAACTGTTGTGCTGACGACGCCTCACTTCACTTATAGCTTGGTTGCCTGTTTGCAACTCGTAAGTATCATGAGGTTTACCGTTTGAATATGGACATTGTTGTTCCAAACATTTAGGTCCCCTTCATTCCCTTTCTTTCCTCCCTACCTAGGGCTTGCTCTCTTCAAGGCTGTATAACAGCTGCAAAACCACAATGCGACATTTTGGCAAGCTGAGAACAAATGGGCAAATGACAGTTAGACAAATTATTCCACTCTCAATTTAAGATACCAATCAAATCCGTCACCAAGCCTTAAAGCGCAATATTTTTATACAATTACTGCATGAATGTGCTCTACAGTTTGTCAACCAAGTTTGAAGCAACATTACGGGTCGAACAGTTTAGGGTAGACATTTCGTGAAAGAGCCACATATGTTTGAAAGGGGACGTCTTCTTGCTGGAACAATTCATTTCTGTGGATTTAGCGTAACAAATAGCGGAAAATTTTGTGGAGCCTATCAATAAGAATTATCAATCTGTTCACCATCTGTAATAGGCAATTTGCCTACATCCGCCCACCCGAACTAGTACCGACCGCCCGTCACTGGTGTTCTTACCAAGACAACTCTCAACCTTCCGAAGGTCATGCCAGTACTACATCCGAGTAACGCGGCCACATCGACTGAAATCCTCTGCCAGTCAAGATCACACATTTACAATGAAATGGCCACCAAAAATGAGTCTAAACACACTTTAAAAAACGCCCAATGGAACCAGGGATAGCGGGAACTGATACTCCCCTCGTTCAAAAGCTTAGACAAGGGCAGCTTCGAAATGCAATTGGTATGGCTCTTGGGAGGAGATCCAGAACAGGTGTTACGTTCAAGCTGCTGGGGCACTCCGTTAAATGAAAGCTTAACTGAAAGACACTGGGTCTGTTTTGTGTGAATAAATTTGAAGAACGTCCCCTATTGATGTTTTATGTAGAGATGGATGTTTCAGGGGGGGGGACTGAAATCGTTTGGCGAGTACTTGTGAGCTCAACTGTATTTCCTGAAAAGCTGAAATCCTCCTATTTAAAGCTCATCAAACGCTGCCATTACAAACAACCCTTTACATCGAACGTTCCCAGTTGACGACAGTATGACCGTTCACCTACTCCTGGACTGTCGATTCATTGACGAGGAACACGTAGCCCGGCGCTCGTAGACTTCTTGGCTGTGGAGTGCTCACGTCACGGAATAACATCATCAGTGATCATCCGTTTCATGCTTACGTGACCAGAAAATGAAAGTGGTGCATGCCTGTGGGGTAGTAGTATCGTTTCGTTGCTTGTACTTTTGCAAACATCCTTGTGAATACATTAAAAATTAACAAGTGCCGAAAAGCTTTCACTAATAGGACGCGTAGTTAACGGACAGCAATGCACACAGAGTGCGCACTGTGTAACGTAAGATAGCCACAGTAGCTGGAAAATATTGAACCGCCTGATAGTTTCGTTACGATATTTAGGCGCACAAACGAATTGTGGAAAAAAAACTACAAGAATGTCGATTGTCGAAAGCGCACCGTATTGCCAAACTTGGTACCACATTGTATAGCTTGTTTTTGATAGACTGCCATTTGATAGACTGCCATTTGATCGACTGGTAACGAGGTGTTGAGGATAACGAAACAAACAAATATTATATTGTTAGATTTATTGTGGAAATTCTCAAAACGTACATGTGAGTCGGCAGTATATGAGTACATAACAGATAATTGTGTATGTACGAACATGTGAGCATGGAAAAATAGCACAAATATTAAGCAGAAAGAAATTGCAACCGCTTACTTTATTCACACCCAAGAAAGTCTCCGATTCCAACAGTGGCCAATAGCGTGTAAAGCGCTCTAAATGTTGTTGAGCTGGGAACAAAAAGAGTAGGAAATCTAAGGTACACGCAACGCGATCAACAGAGAGCATAGCATGTCGAGTGAAAAATGGAACACGGGAACATTCACAAGGTGTTTAACCAATAGGATGTTTGCTATTAGATACTAGTCATAGTAGGACGAATATCAGTTAATCCGTTTCACATTGTGGATTCACAATTCTGTAACCCTAGACAATCACGCCAGTAGCTGTTCACAAAATTGTGGGTTCGAAATTCAGCCACTTCGGTTATTGTCTTATTTCGAGCAATCTGACAATAAATTAGTGTGGGTAACGTCCGTGTTTGTGGGGAGACTGTCGCTGTGATCTAAGTGAAGGGAGAATGATAAACACACATCGAAACAAATGAATAGAGCTCCATCGCTTGTGATTCTGCTCACACTTTGTATCTGATAATTGCCCGAAGGTAAAGAATCAGGGAACGTGTGAGCAGTGCGGGATTCTGTTCACTAACATTCACCGAGCCGGATCACAGACGCACGTGATCACGGCCGGATAGTATTCGATAATGTATGTGGCTTGCAAAATCTGCTGCACATCGGCGAACGCTTTTGAGACTACAGTGCGTATATTACGATGCAGACAACGTGTAAAGACTTTACGGCGCCTCGTCCGAACAGCGGGCTTTGACGGAGCCAGCAGGCAAACGAAAAGCAATACAATAAAACTAGAACTACAAATGCATTTAAAACTACAGTTATAAACGGAAATAACAGCATGACTAGTAGAGCAGTGTCAGATTGCTGTGATTGCACAAGAAGGTCTCGATTACTGGATGTCGACTACATCTGAACAAACGGTCAGATGGTAAGGTGTCGAAGGCACTGTAAAAAGTAAAGCAATTCAGCGCAACCAGGATGCATTTTATATCCTCCTCACTCGGTCGAATAATACTGATCGTTGTACTGTATATTCAGGTATCGTAACACAGAATCAAACATCAGAGTGATGTTGGTGACCATACAGTACGGAGGATATCACCAATAGATAAGTGACAGACGGAGACATAGTAGAGAAACAAGTGTGAAACATTCGGACAGAACTCAAACCAGTAACCGAAAGTGCATCCATCTGATCAATACATGCATTATCAACTGACCTACAAAGTTACGCCGAAAGCATGGAAAACTCTTACTTGAACCCCATTACTAACTTGTCCCACTGTCTCCAGGAATTCGCCCCCATAATAAATGAGAAAAACTGCCCAGGTAATATACTTCAAACAGCCACCCTAGGATCAGCAAATTACACTACTGAGAGGAAAAAATTGTGTTCCTGAGGTATAGTTAGACAGACTTCATTAAGCTTTAAGAAATTCCGGCGGGGACACATTGGACCTCGGGTAGGGTCGAACCAGTAACAAGAGTTTCATGTCTCTATGCGGCATATATTCCATCACCTGTGCAACGAGGTCATCCGTTTGACCGTTTCAAGTTAAACTAGATAGCGCGTGAAAGGTCAGAACTATGTGGTTGGTTCGTTCAATTGTTGTTGCTATACGCAGTTTGTATAAAATTTGCTGGTTTTACGTTTGCGACTGATGAGAGTAAATCGAAATGTTAACATCTCGCGATATATGTCTTCTCTCTGTTTTGATTAACTAGATATTTCAAACTATTTACCAATACTGAGCGAAAACAGTTTGAGAGGAACCAGAGAAGTTCACAACTGAACACAGCACTATGATTCCAATCTAGAATGGTCGACAAGATCCGGATACGTGATTGACGCTTACATGTCAGATTACGACCAAGCCATCGCATCTCCGCTCTCATCGGATTAAACCAGTTTTGGAGGAATGCATTCAATTAGTTAACATGTAATATACGCAACAAAACCAGCGCAACTGATGACGATTAGGCAGCGTTGCAATCGGTTTATTCGGCTAACACACAGACAACACTAAACTTCAGCACAGTCTCAACAAGCATGGTCAATATGCCTCCTACTGTGGAGAGCTAGATGACGTTCGGCTGCCTAAACCTAGACAGATGAACGCAGGGTGATCTGACCTCGAATCCTCTACTGCAAGACTCTTAGTCAGAACCGACGTTGGTGAGATACTTCCAGCAACGAACGACAGAGCACAATGAAAGTAGCAAAAAGGGGTTATGTGTGCACGCCAGTTTTATGTAGAATACAGTGCACGAGTACGTCAGTCTGTAAGCCTAAATTCTAACCACTATTATGGATTAATGGAGTGCACCCTGTAGCAAATATTCTGTACAAGCACCGTTGAAACATTTCTCTACAGTGCTTTTCAATCCTATTTGTCGATACCTCGTTCTCTCGGTGCGACCATATAGTGTTGATGTGCTGATGCTGGGGCCAAACGAGATGGGCGGACGATTTGGTCGATAAAAGACTGAACACGAAGGTCAACTGATTTGGAACAATCCAGAATGGGAGTCAGAGGTGGATGAACCAAAGGATACACCGTTGCTAGTGTGTGCAAATACATCACAGACCCATGACAGGTGAGCAAAAGTGCTTCGTTGGTCGGTATACTTGAGGTGCGAGAATCAACGGGCACGGAAGGTGGTGAGATAGGAAGGCGATGAGCCAGTGCGACAGAACGACCTAGAGTAGGGAGTCAAACGGGAAGCACACAAAACGAAACAGTAAAGGAGAACCACTCAGGAGGAAGCAACTTCGTGGCAGTCTGCGTAAGTAAACAGCTGCAAAAATACCGTTCATACAACAAACAAAAGAATTCGTCAAACTGAAGTTCATTCGAGTTTATCTATGTGATTTGAAACAATTACAATTCGGTTGTAAGGGATGGCTTAAAAAGCCCCACAAACACTCAAAGAAGCCAACTGCCTTCTCCTATGCAATGACAGCAATAACTCACCTCCCAAAACGAATTGTGCAAGACATGTCGAAGCGCGATTGCCAACATCTGCCAAAGTGACACGATAGGCAGCTGTTGTATAGCGCAGAATAGCTGTGAAGAGAGAGCGGTTACTGTATATGAGATTTTAAAAAAAAGTGATGCAGCCTATTTATTTAACGGGTAATTTATATGCTCTTATTCGGATAATCCGTAGTCTCCGATCTTAAAGTGCAATGGAACGACCGTTGATTTCGTAATCTCGGATTCATGCGTTCAATTAGGCATGCCATCATTTACAGATTTTAAAAGTTAGCAGTGCACAGGTGACCAAAAATACCCAGTCAGTGTGACCCACATATCACTGGCTGACAACTTTGGAAACTGTCATTTCGAAGCAAAAATTGGCGACAACGGCACAAAACCATTGGCTTTTTTTAAATAACAAAACTTTAAAGATAAAAACAACAGATTAATGTTTTGCGCTGTGTTAATTGTACTATGTAGACGTCACATTCACAAGACGCAATGTAAATTCATCAATTCTTAGCTTATTACTTAGTTCTTGGGAAACAGATAGAAGGGAACAACTCGGTTTTCAGTTCGTTGACAGCATTATATCAACAGTCGGCTTTAATACGCTACTACGACACAAACCTAATCCAACACGCAGCCAAGTCCGTCACGTGTATCACCGTTCCGGTAATTAAAAAAAGTAGGATGCAACAGAAACTAGAACGCATGATAACCCCCATCAAGTTA
>LOND01000240.1:85857-96697 GCA_014220965.1 Paragonimus kellicotti
ATGTGATGCTGTATATTGAATATAGAGGTAATTGTTCTTAGTAGTTAGGTCCACTTCCCCCTCCTCCTCCTTCTTTTTCTCCTTTCTTCCTGTATAGATTTTTTTTCTTCTTAATGGTAGTGTGGCAGCTAAGCAACAATGTGAACCACTGATGTATTGCTGTCTATGATGATGATTATGATGATGAATGTCCACGTGAATCCATCCGACTGCCAGACAACTCAGATGAACCGTCCAAGGTCATCAATAAAAAGAAGCGTGGCAAACCATTAGCTGACATCCGTAATATATGACGGAACCATTACGAACATCTTCGAATACACAGCGGACAAACTCGTTAGAACGAATTCAATCTACCGACGTGACAGCGGCTGTTGTGCAGTGGATAACACTCATTTAACAGTGACCAACAGCGCAGTTCTGAAGTGTCCTGACATATTGCTACTTTGAGTTAGTGAACCGGTTTACACACAACGGTGATCCGGAGGATTATGCAAACTAGGATTTTCATCCTCTTCATGTAGTCATGTCAGACGAATCAAACGAAGCGGCCAGACGAGAAGCAACCAGTCATGGGGTCGTACATCGCACTACGGACCTAACTGGAACACATAACTTGACTACCCCACCTTTGAATAGAAATGCAAGCTCGGGCAGCCAAACCACGGACTCACGTTGACCGAATTGTTGTCAGCCATCGTTGGTGTTGCTCTTCAAATGATTTCCGTTCATTCGTTTCAGGTGATACAGTTAGTTGTGTCCAATGTATTATATCCTTTACTCAGAGACGACCGCTCAGAAACATCAAATTGTTAGCAGAAAACTAGGCGATTAAGGTGCAGGAAACGCTCATTAAACAGTACTGACAGTTAAACCGTCTAACTTTACTCAATGAAGTGATACCGATTAGCCCTGGACAGTATTTTCAACAACTTCCCGAATCACTTGCAAAGAAGTTTGTTCCAGAGCAGCGATGTAAGCATGTTCGAAGTGGATCCCTGTTTATTCGACAGAACTCATAATGAAACGTCGATTGATATCTTCTGCCCCCAGTAAGACAAAGGTCCACCGTAAGCTTGAAAGCAAGCATACCAACAGTTTGGGAACAGACATGAAAATCCGTTGGCCAAGAGGAGTTGAGACAAACAATTCAATTGACCAAAACCATCCCACTCATCTATGAGTAACGGAGATTGTGTGGTTACTTGAGACGCTCTCGGTGATCGTTTGTCGAAAATTGTTACAAACCCTCCCTCCCGATAGAGAAAGGCAAGAACAAACGCAAAGACCACGAGCAGTATCTCTATCACGAACGAACGCAACGATATCGCAAAACGGCACGAAAATCAGAGCGCAAGTATCGGAACCCAACTCTCGCAACTTAGAACCCCCCAACAAGTAAGGAAGAAGACGGCCTTCAAACGAGCTTATTTGCTGCTCAGCCCGAAGGCAAAATAGTGGTTTACAGCAACTGTATTTATAGGTTTTGAGCGGCCTTGGGCCTAGGCCACCCAACGGACCAATCAGAGGCGAGCGTGAATTCTCGGATGTTCGAGAATTCTGGCGGGCATTCAAATTCCCCAAAATGGAAAATCCATTTTTCTTGGCAAATAAGGCGAATTTTGGGAAAAAGTGTCTTTTTTCAACGGCCTAACAACATAAACCATCGAACCGCAATAAAATCCAAATCCAGACACTTCTACTACAACTGCTTTCAAGGATTCCGGTGAGAGATCAGTATCTGAATTGTGCAGACTCTTTCGCCTCTCGTATTGCACACTGAACGGGCGCCTCGTGAGTTGTGCTTCTCAAGTCTTTCCTATCCTCGGAAGGGATAACGTAACGTCACGTGACAAGCACAGTGGTATTATTGCGACCCTGACAACTGAATTACGGGATTACTGTGAATATAACGGGTTGACGTCGATTCAATCATCAACATCAACATGGACAGCAGAAAATCAGTGATTCTCACCGACGCCTAACGGCCACACAACCTTAAAAAAGCAAACCCTGTACAGGAAGAGGGAAGAAAAAAGGAGAAGGGGTCTAACTATTAAAAAGGGCTTCGTCTAAATTCAAATATCCAGCATCAATGTGCCCCTTTTGCATTTGAATAACTGAATCGTCGGAACACGTTTATGAATTTCAACGGCTATATTGCGAGTCATCAACTGAATAAAATGGTTCATGTTGTTAACCAAATATTGTTAAATATATGGCTGGCTGCACTGAATATGACCATAAAATATGCCCTGCAATACCCTTATCCTAAGCCGAAGAACGAAAGTTTCGCTCGTTATATCATGCCAACCTGTACATAAGAAAGCAATTCAAACCTCGACAACTTTATCCAAAAACTGAAGCTCAGTCCTGAGGACTACGATTTCAAAGTCGTCGCCATCGAACAGTATTGGGATAGTGTCATATAGATACTTGCCTCGGCGTGTTGAGTTCAAATGACATCCGTCAACCACTGCTGAAAAGAGGAAATGGGATCTTTAAACCACCTCTGAGCAAGAACGGTCGGTGGAGCTGGCCCGGTGAAAGTCACAGATGTATCAGCTTCGGGTAAGTTCTACGTCATGTGATGCCTCATTTGAGCCGACAGATTCCACAACGCATACTGCTTCGACTCTCCGGGTGATGAATGAAACTGGTCCTGCAACAGAATGGTACTCGCCACCTTTGTGGTCAGCTCAACCATCTGCATTGGAAACGCTTGGTGAAAGATGCCTTTTGTAAAAATTGCAAGGTCCACTTTAAACGGGTCTTGGAATCTACACATCCCGTTTATCTTGTTAATCCTGGCACATATTCCGCATTATCTACAACTACAGCAGCTGTACCAAGTTGGTCGTCTAGAGTTGTGACCAATTTACTCGTTAACGATGTTTCCGTTAATGCTCTCAGGGGCACAGACGATTCTGGAAGTTAAATTTTAGCCTCCACTGCTCGTAAAAATCACCAGAATGTTCATAAACAAAAGAACTAAATATCTTTAGTTGTTTATGCAATACTACTGCATTCTACACAGCGCATATGCATGAATGTGGACTTCCAGCAGTGCCCTTATCAGTGTACTGTAGATGCGTTAGGTGTTGATTGGGAAGCTTCCGAGAGCCCTACTGAGCATTGCCAGACTGCTACTGTCACTCTTCACCAGGAGTATAACATTAATACTAAGGTAGAGGTATGACGTAACAACGGTACTTGGGTCGAGCTCCTGATGGACGGTAGCCATGGCATCGCCACCTATGCGGTTTGCTCTAATACTGTGATGACGAACGTGCAGTCTTCGACTTGGACGTGTCGAAGAGTAGTTGGTTTTCCACGGACCATAGGCGCAGAGCATCCAGATCTCTTTGGGAGTATTCGGCTTCTTCAACACTATGTAAAACGCGCCGTCTTCGTGACATCAGCAAACATCACAACACGCAGTTACTTGCATTTGGGAGGTCGTTGATATAGGCTTAGGGTTATACGAGGTCCAATATAGAGCTTGTTGCAGGCCAGTTGTGAAATTAAGTGGCCTGGATAGCTTGCCTTTAGCTCTAATTTTCAATTTCAATTTCAAATCCAGGACTTGATGAAGGCCTGCGCCTGTTGACGTCCTGATGCTTGACTGGTGTGATCCGGAGATTGACCAGACTGCGTTTTCTGTCGATGCAATGCGTTCGGTAGTGGTCTAAGGGTAGGGACAAAAGAGATGACAAATCCTGGTTGCCCTGAACAGCAAAAGCAAATCATTTTTCGATTAGTACAAAGTAGGAAAAAGGTTGCTCCAACATTTGTCTAGCTCTCTTTTGAATACATCTACGCTGGAGGCCTCAACAATCTTTGCAGGCAATTTGTTCCACGAGTTGACTACCCGGTTAGTGAAAAAGTTAAATCGAACAGCCAATCCGTGATCTTGTTTTCTTGATTGTGAACCTGACCTCTTAAATCTCTGTCCTGACGTATCACGAACAAACACGCCAGGGGGCTTGTGCCGGTGTAGTGGGTAATCTTGTACACTTCAATAAGGTCTCCTCTTACCCGCCGGCGTTCGAGCGAGAATAAGTTCAACGAGCTTAGTCGGTCTTGGTAGCTTAGACCCTTCATACCCCATACCATACGTGTGGCTAGCTTTTGTACCTTCTCGAGGACAGCTATGTCCTTTATGAGATACGGTGACCAAGCTTGGGCACAATATTCCAAGTGGGGGCGAACTATGGCCGAGTACAGTGGGATGAACACTGCTGGACATGGGTTGGCGATCGCGGATTTCAGTCGGTATAACGCCCGTCGTGCTTTTGTCGCGGCTGCGGCACACTGTGCAGATGGAGCAAACGTGCTAGTGATTTGGATACCTAAGTCTCTCGTTTGCTGTTTAGTTGCTAGCTCGATTGTCCGTCCATGTGCATCCCTTATATACCTGGGGGTCGAGTGGGAAGCATTAGCGAGGATATGACTTTTGAGAACATTCAGTGGTAAGTCCCACCTTAATGTCCATTCGCAGATCTTCAGAATGTCCTACTAGAGGACAATTTCCACCAGCTTTGTCATCAGCATACAGGTAACATGGGCTGACCAGGTTGTCGGTCAAGGTCATTTATGTATACCAGGAAGAGCAGAGGGGCAAGGATTGACCCCTGAGGTACTCCACTTAACGGAGAACCTTCGTCCGACAGTACTCCTCTTACTCTCACTCTACACGACCTTCCAACTAGAAACGTCTGGATCCACCTACAGATTCTAGGGATATTCCAGCTTCTCGTAGCTTCCAGCCCAAAAGCCTGTGGTTGACAGAATCGAAGGCTTTCTGGAAATCTAGGTAGCACACCTCGACCACTTCCCCTCTATCCAACTTCTCCGTGACAGTGTCTAAAAACGTCAGCAGATTGGTAAGACAAGATCTGCTTTTAAAAGCCATGTTGAGGAGATAAATGGATTGAGAATAACACAACGTTATGAGCAAGTTGTAATACTCTACGTTTCAACCACCTCGGGTGGCCTTCCTCAGGAGTGTTAATCCAAGAACAGGTGGATATCAGACGGTAATCGGATCTCTTGACCAATCCACCAGGAGTAAGGCGTCTGTTCAGTCAGTGCACGAACACAGCTGTTATAGACCAACACGCACTCTGGGATTACCAGACCCCAATCACGTAAGATGCAACGCCCAAATGATCGGGAAGTTGTAGGGGTGAACAATTGCTTTTCTTATCCTACCCGTTGCCTTCGGGATGGTAGGCGGTCGTTCGAGTTCTGCCGTTTCTTAGGATCCGACAAGTCTCCTGTACCGTACAATTTGGCCCTTCGAATCCTTAAAGTCCAGAAGCCAACGGAGGGGTTGGTGGTCGGCGTGAACGTTAAACCGTCCACTCAACAAGTAGTGCCGGTATGGTTTCATAAAGAAAACCAGGTACAGCGTCTTCCTTCGGGTCCTACAATAATCTTTTCCCTTATTTCTAAGACTGCAGCTTCCGTACGCAATCACTTTCCCATGTCCATGACCATCATTTTGCGACGATGCGGCCCAAATGGCCTTGGCGACCAAGGTGTGCCCGCTGGCTGAAGGTGACGAGTCCGGCGGTGGTGAGCTGGGCACGAAGCACAAAGAGTGCCAGGGGGTCCCAAACACCTCTTCGTATTCTCCGGACCATTTAAACTTTCGATATTTCTCCAACAGGGAATGACGGCAGGCGGCACCTACAAACTCCGGTATGAGTCTTCTGTAATGTGCAGTTAGACCCAGAAAACTATGCACCACTTCAGTGTTCTGTGTGGTTGACCAAGCCATAACTTGTCCAGGCTCCTTCGGATGCGTTCAAAAATCACATACCACCAATGATAACCGTCCTCACTTATTCGCGAGATATAACATTACAGGTAATTATGAGAACATGAAGACTTTCCACATTATCTGAAATAGTTGCAAGGGGACTATCTGCAAAAAGCTACTGAACTCACCTTCGGTCTTCCGAAGCTATCAAAACTTCTGCAATGTGAGAATCTTCCTTCTAGCACTAAAGTACTTAGTTCCGTCATCTTCTNCCCCTCTCGTAATATGCGTTCAAAGATTTTGCTGACGACACTGTAATGCTGACACTATAGTCAGGCTTACTGGTCTGTAATTTCCAACCTCTGATCGGTTACCATCTTTGAAGATGGGAATTATGGTGGCTTGTTTCCAGTCCCTCACAACTACCCCTGTTTCTAATGTGAGATTGAACAGTTGGGCAAAAGGCGACGCCAGCAATTTGGCCAGAAGGTTTTAGGATAGAGGTTCAATGGGTTCAATGGGTGATGGACGGAAGTAGAAAGCCACGGCTTTTGATGGTTCCGTTTCTCCAGGCGAAGAATCTCTGTGCCAGAGGGATAGTTACACGTCGCAACTTTTCTTGATTGTATCGAAGGGCTAAAATGGAGAATAAATAAATGCACGCCTACTGTTATTAAACTCACAATTCTATAGCTGGGTGAATATGCATAATTAGGTGTGAGCTATTCAACAGACGAACACACACGTGGCTGTGCGCAGGAGAGTATGCTGGGGGCACGGACTAAGTGTTAGAGTAGCGATCCAGACGAATCTTGAACGCGGCCACTGTCGTGGCACTCACGATATGTTCTGGTAGAGAGTTCCAGGCTTTGCAGACCCGAACCGAGAAGAAACTGTGCCTCAGCTCAAGTCTGCTGTACTGACTCTTTAGTTTCAAGGAATGCCCTCTGAGTGAGCTAGTATCCGCAGAAGTGAGCAGGGATCTACACGGATGGTTAGGGGTCCTCAGAATCATGTACGCCAATATTAGGTCACCTCTCTGTCTGCGATATTCTAGGGAGAAGAGATTTAGCTCATGAAGCCGCTCAATGTAGGGTTTTGCACTCAACCCACGAACTGCTTTCGTCGCACGTCTCTGAACATTTTCCAAAATTAGTTTGTCCTTTTGTAAGTGAGGAGACCAAACAAGGGTCCCTTGCTCGAGGTGAGGACGAATGAAGCTGTTGTACAGGTTGTTGAAGCATGACCGGTCAAACTTTCCAAACATACGCTTCAGAAGCGCTAGTACGCTATAGGCTTTCTTGGCGCTCGCCTCAGTATTGGGAGAACTCGAGAGGTTGTGTCACAACAGTGCCAAGGTCTTTTTCTCTGTCCGTGACTTGGAGCCGTACTCCGTCGAGCTCCGTCAGAGCTGTTACGCACAACACGCCAGATTTTGATATCATCGGCAAACAGCAGCAGTGGAGACGATACTTCAGATGGCAGATCGTTGATGAAGATAGAGAAGAGTAGTGGCCCCAGGATGGAGCCCTGTGGGACTCCGCTGGGGCTGAGTCTGGCAGAGGATACGGAGGAACCCACCCGCACACGATAGGAACGGTTTGATAAGTAAGATTCGAGCCAGCAGAGAAGGTTACCCTTGACACCACAACGGTGAAGCTTGTTGAGCAAAACAGAATGATTCACTCCGGTCAAAAGCCTTGGCAAAGTCGAGGTAAATAGCATCGACCCCTCTCCTCTGTCGGCAGCAGTGGTCCACTGGTCTACAGTTAACAGCAAATTTGTAGTGCATGAGCGGCCGCGTCGGAAGCCGTGTTGCTCGCTGCAGAAGAACGCTTGTGTTGAAAGATGCCTAGATAATGAATCGTGGACTAACGCTTCAAGGACCTTGGACACACAGGATAGGAGGGCATCGGGCGATAGTTGCAAGGCTGACTTCGCTGCCCACCTTTGAAGATGGGAGTGATATTCGCAGATTTCCAGCTTTCGGGCACCGTTCCTACAGCAATTGACTGTGTAAACAGGATGCTTAGCGGGACAGCTAACTGTGCAGCCCCATGGGCAAGGACTAGAGGAGATATACAGTCTGGCCCGGGAGATGTGATTTTAATCCTTCGCAGCTTCATTCGCACAGCATCCGCTGTGGTATCTACTGTGGAGATTTCTCCAGAAGTGTTAACACTTTCTGCCACGGAGCAGTTAGGCACGCCGTTAGTAACAGTGCTGTAGAAGTCAGCCAGAACTTCGGAAGCTTCACCGTCTGAGCTAGTAAGCCCTCGCGGGCCGGCTAGCTGGGGCACGCCAGCTTTGGCTTTACGGGTTTGTGAAACAAACTTATACAGGCTTTTAGGATCGCTGACGAAGCGCTGGGTTAAACGTCGCTGGAAATCTAGTCGATCTTCCCTGACCAGTTTGGTGCATCGGTTTCGAAGTTGTGCATAGAGATGACGATCATCTAAATCCCCTGACATTCTAAACCGGGTCCATGCTAGACGTTTAGCGTTGATCATTTTTAACGTTCGGGACCGCAATCGCTGTTGCGGTTTCCGGCGGGTTGTAGGGTAGAATGGTGTTGAGCAATCTATGGCTTCGCGAATGGTATTAGTAAAATGGTCACACATTTCCCCAACAGACAACGATGAGTTAAACTGATCCCACGAGGCATTAGCTAAGTACGCGTTGAGTGCATCCACCTTAATTCTATGGAAGTTCCTTTTTGGAACGTTTGCTTTGGAAGTAAGCTCAGCACTACAAATGAAGTCGAAGGTTATCACAGCGTGATCGCTTAAGCCGAGTGGGGCGTCCACTGTTAAGTTGTCTACCATTAGCTCCTCATTAGTGAAGATGTAGTCTAGACGGGAAGGAGCATGGCCCTCGCGCCATCTTGTACAGTCGGTCACATGTTCCGTAAGGCCAGCAGCTGCAACTGCGGCTAGAAATGTTGCAGGCATTGCATCAACGGGGCCTTTGTACGAATAGGATTGAAAGTTAATTTGTGGCAGGTTAAAGTCTCCCATTATTAGGATATGTGAGTATCCTAGGGAGGGGATACAGTTGAGTCCGGATAGAATTGCCTCGTCGCGGTCAGACGAAGAGCAGGGAGGCCGATATATTACGCCAGCTAACAATACGTTAGAGTTGGACAGTGCAATGGAGCACCAGACTGATTCAGGAATAGTTGTGAGTATTGGGTGAGACAGGGGGTAGCTAGGAGGGAGTTGCGGACATATAGAGCAACACCGCCTCCTCTGCCCATCGTTCTATCATTCCGAAAGAGGAGCATGTCTGTTATATCGAGCTCAGGATCTAGATGATTTGGTGAGAGCCATGATTCAGTAATTCCGACAATAAAGAAGTCATTCGCGAGGCAAAGCGCACGGAGTTCACCAAGTTTGCTGGTCAGACTTTGGGCGTTAGTATAAGCACATTTGACAGAATTTACTCTGAATGAGTGCAGGTTGCCGGAGTCGGTAATTGGCTGGATTTTTCGGGGGACGCTGGGCGCATCAGCTGGGTTATCGCCGACTCTGACTGAGCCGGCTGGTAGACGTTTTTTGAGACTGCATGTCAACTAAAGGAATGACTAACCGAGCAGCTCGTGCTAGGTAATCAGCTCGCAACTTCTCGCGTTCGTCTTTGGAACGATCGGGGTGGAAGGTTATGCCTCCTGGGATTCGATGGCGCTCGTGGCGAAAACGCTCTAGTATATATGCAGCTTTCCCGGTAATCTTCAAGAAGCATGGAAGATAATTAGTCGGGGTCAGGCTAGGGCGTGGGATGCGCGTTATGTTCTGCAGAAGCACAATTTCTGGCTTTAGGGCAGACGCAAGAAATTTTCACTTGACCAATATCGTGAGCGGGGAAGTCTCCACATATACCGGGTACATTTCTGATAATTACGTTGCGGAACGGTCAACAGCGACTGCATTTTTCGTGGCTTGGTTTCTCCGTTTCGCTCAGTCCAAGGTATGTCAGGATAAATTGAGGCGCTGCCAAAGGGGCGCAGTTTGAAGGCTGCTAGGAGAACCGCCTCGGTTTCCAGGGCACTTGCAAGGGTAACCCGTACCAACCTCGGTTTGTTTACATGCGGTGAGTCAGGCTTCCTTGCGAGACGGGTAATGGAGATCGGACATGGAGGTTTGATTCGCATTTGAACACAGAGGGCGAGCCAAAGTTCGCGGTCATGTTCATCGCGTAGTTGGAGAGACGAGTCGAGGCACTCCGGAAGGTCCTGCACTACAACGGAGTCTAACCGGGCAGCAGAGTGTTTAGTTTTTGCGACAGGCATGCTAGTACCTATTGACGTGACGATTATCGCGATGCTAGTTCCTAGGTTCGTACGCCCAAGGTTTTCCCAGCCTTATGTTAACGCGGAACGGAAGTCGTAGTGAGAAGACGGTGAATCTGCAAACAAACTTTATTTATTGATTTACTCACCGTTCACAAGCAGACTTCAACGCAACAGTTAAAGGCGCTAGGGAGTTGACGCGTGAGAGTCGGCATGTAATAGACCCATACTTTATAACAACGCCGCCAACACCGGCGACCACCACCCTACTCAAGGTGTGACAACCCCGCCTGAACGCAAGCCAAGTGTTCAAAAAATACCATATGCGTCAGTGATGACCGTGCCCAGGAATGTGTAGTGAGATCACCTTCGACGTCCCCAAAATCCTAAACTCCCTGCGACGTGAGAGTTGCCTTACCAGTACCACCGTGCCTGTTTACATTATCTTGTGAATGTAAATTTACTACAAACCACTAACATCAAAGTTAGTGTGTTGGCGTAGGTATCGCAGTCTTAGTCGTGACTCTATAATGAATCCGCGCCAGCTCTGCTACTATAGGCTACATTCACTAGGATAACAATGTTTTAGCTGTCACCGTTGGGAACGCCGCCCAACCATTCTGACGCTTGTTTGAATTCTGAAGGTCGACTGAAGTTTCCGTCGACATTCGTCCTCTCTGGCGGTTGCCGTGCGGTTGTGCTTGAGGTTCTCTCACGTCCAACTCCCTAGCGCCTTTAACTGTCGCGTTGTAGTCTGCTCGCGAACGGTGAGCAAACTAATAAAA
>LOND01000240.1:96797-122337 GCA_014220965.1 Paragonimus kellicotti
AATGAGCAGTGCCTATCCCAAGGATTTACTAAGGGGTCCATGACGAAAAGGCTCGTCGATGAATCCCATAAGAAGACGGGTAAATCTTGACGTGAGAGAAGGTTTGTGATGTCGTGCGCCAACGCACTAATGCGGGCACGGAACTTGCAAAATTTTCTTCTGTGAAAGAAATGACACATTGACGCTAGCCAGTTGGGACAGGTCAGACAACGTGGACAGTTTTGTTGCTATGGTTTCAGTGAATATCATCCAAAAGCGACAAAATGTCTGTAAGTGCAGACCGCCTATTAACTAATCGAGCTGCACATAGTCTATTTGTAAACATCTGCCGATCAACTGAAATTATGATAGTCTTACCAAGCGTCTATAACTTCTGAGCCAGCTAAGCGGACGATTCCGACCCAAGGAAAAACTTATTAATAATAGGCCTGTCGAATAAAAACGTCTTTTCTCTGGATGGGAATTGCTTGCTTGGCAGGACCAGAGTTTATAGATACTGGCTGCATTCTGGACGCGACTGTTCTAGATTCAGCCCATTGACAGATGCTAGCGATTACACTGGGCGTAGCCCGAAAAATCATTAAAAGGTCGGGATTGAAATTGCCTACATTTGGACTAGATTTATCGATTCCATCAGAAAAGAGGTCACATGTATAGAATGCATTTTACAAGGTAATGCATATGAGTACTATAAGTTCACGTCGAATAATTTAAACAAATCACATCTAATCGAACGAATATGAAATACCTGCATGAACTCAGCCAGCAGTTTTCACAATATAAGTGTAAGGGGCGACTCTGGTGCCCCGATAATGTCATCTCAGCCCATGAGTATAGGCTTAATTAAGAGGCTTAGGCGCGCCTAAGCCTTGGTTAAGTGAAAGAAAAGGCGTGGGGGATAACAGCAACCGATCTCCTATTGGGCGCTGCGGGGCGGAGAATGAACAACTCGCCCTCGCGCTTTCATTGGTTGCAATTAGTTATGGAGCCCAGTCGTTCGAACTGGTAAGTTAAGGTTAATGTTCAAATGGCACCTGAAGAAAATCGCTTGTCACCAGTGAGGCACCTATAGCATCACATCTTGACGCCAGAGAAATGCACAGAATATTGCGGCTGTCCCAAATGAGAGCAGAATTTGCGGATTTAGATGGAGCGACCGATTGGTAAGGGAGGTTGGGGAGCAAGAGTCTGTGAGAGTTTGCAAGGTGCTTTCTATTTTTATCAACTGAAACATTTTCTCTTTCGCACAACAGTGTTTTATATCAATTCTCCCATATTGCTCAAAATAAGTGCGGTTATCTCACATCATAGTGCAAAATTTGTGCACGCCGGTCTGCTTTAATCTCCGATAATTGACGAAGTGCCGCGAAAATTGACGGACCCGGATACTTGCGTTTTTGGTTGTCTGGATTCCGTATGGCGGCCGAAGACTCGACTACGGGTAGTAGATAGCTTGTGTGAGTTCAGCAGGAGCGAACCGTAACTATGCTGTGCTGCGACAAACAGGAAAACAGGGTTCGCGATAACAGATCGGTGTCACAAGTTCCCATGTGTTCCCGAGGCGGTTCCGTTGAATAGCGTCCTTTTTATACAGGGTAAAAAGGAAAGAAGGAGGCAAGGATTAGAAGCAGAGTTTTGCAACCAACAAGTTAGGGGTCAGTGAGTTACCTCAGGCACCAATCACATTTCGTATTCACAGGAGGAAATAACCAGGCGTACAGCAAGCTTCAACCAAACGGACAGATAACGATCAGACAACAGAAAGCAGCCCCCAGGTCAGTCAATTACTCAAACAATCGGTCGAAATCGAACTCCCACTGGAGGCAACAGTTGGGATCCGAAACATTTACGGGTGGAAAACTCCCTTTGATACGCCTATTAAGCATCCGATCTGATGATTGAGTACTGGCCACCTGCATTATCACCTTCGATAGACAGTTCAATGGGTGACAAGCACTCACAGGAAAGCAATGCTCATTGCGCAGAAAGCGTGGGCGTCGCTAAGCTAGCTTCAGCGGGTGGCCACGCAGGTTGTGTGCAGGTTGTGCTGATTTAGAAGAAATTGTTTGTGAAGGATATATTGGTGTATGATCTGTCCGTAAGGACAGTTTTGAAGAGCCGAGAGTACTCGTGAAATGAAGTCGCTGACAGGTTCCTTAGCGCGTTAAGGTTTCACGTGAACTTTGTAGCGCGCTGTAAAGGCCTGTTGTCGTCCTCTCCAACTGCATTCTAGTGATTTCGGTGCAGATATGTCATATTTGGTCTATAGTTGTTAACTGTCAGCACGCCGTTGACCTTCGTGACCTAGTTAACGAGGGGCTAATTGAATTTTTTAAATTTTATTCACATTCTGGTTACTACTGAGCACAGCACGCAGGTGAACACAATTTGTAAACCTGGTTTCCGTCTAAACCATTACTCGGCATTAGGTTGTTCAGGAGGCAGATTACGAAAGGAGGAAGGACATTGAAAAAAATTGTCATGATCCGATTAATTTATTTTTGTTGCCTAATTGGTACTTTAAATGCTTAACAAAGTAATGGAAACTAACAGAACGGTCCACTGGAACAAAAACAACGTTAACAGGAACACAGCAGTCAACCCCACATACGACGGTACGCAGCATGTGGACAATGGACTTACGCACGATTAATTCCAACGGTCGATAAGGTGGTCAACCAGAGTGGTTAGCTTTTCGTCTATAGACACACACGCATGCAACGCATGTAGAACAGTCGATGACGCAACACGCGAATGTATCTATAATCAAGAAAAGAAAGGGGGAAAATGAAATTGTTGTGAACCATACGTTACTGTAAGAACGCTGCAGTCACCATGGTTATATAACCTTAGGTATATTCCCAGGAAAACTCCAATTCCTCTATCACCGACTACGTTAAATGCTTCTAATCCAGTGCTCTCAGTCCTGTCAAGACATGCGCCAGAACTTCGCCAGCTTTATTTTTCCCTGAAGTTCTGGATTGCTTTTTAACGAACTCGTGGATCATTACTTTCTATCTAGATAGTTAACCCGCTTTATGTGGTCTCTTTCTGACCTTCGCTGATGAAACTGAAGGCGTTGGGGACACCTCCCTGGTTTGCACTACAAATTCAGGCCCTTCATTATAGCAAACGCGTACTCGCTGTGATATGGTGGCTTATTCGCCTAAACGGTTCTGATGACGAGATACCGTATCGTGTTTGAAACATTGATAATAAACACTGGGCCTAACATTTGGGTTGAGAGCTGTAACCTCTCCGGCTTCCTTCATATTCTTCGGATAACCGACTTTAACCTATTAGAAAGTAATTTTCAAACATAGTTACACGTATGCCAGCCCATAGTTTTCGCATATCCTGGCAGTGAAATCCTTGGAGCATACCTCTGGGTTAAATCGGTAAAGCGTCGGTCGAAATCCACCGCTGCTGGAATATATATACTTAAAAACGAGATGCCAAGGATCAATAAACTCAAAACCAATACACCTTTTGGATTCTGCTGTCATTCAAATGTTGTATATGACCTCCTCCACAACACCAGGTCTACCTGGTCAGTGTCGGATGGAAAAAGAACTGTTCCCAAAGTACACGTGGAGAATTTACCTCGTTCTTTCATAGCGCACTGTTCTAGACTGCAGAATACGCAGAAGAGCCGACGGTAACCTGGACACAGGCGTGCACAGAAAGGACACCCATTCTAATCGGTACCTTTCCTTCAGCTCAGAACACCCCATGTGCACCAAGAAAGCAGTTGCATCCAGTTTGTTTCGCAGAGCCTTGTTATTAACCAGTTCCGAGGAAGAGCTATCGAAAGAATACAAGACTGTGAAAGTCGACACTGAAAACCAACGGTTACTGTGACAAGATTCTACGTCCAATTCAGCAGCTACCTTGTAACAAGATCAACGAGCCCAGGAACTTGGCTGTCGAACTGCCGTTATTCCGTACAGAAGGAATACATCGGAGGACCTTAGACGGGTCCTCAATCAGCACAATATAAGAGTGGCATTTAAAGCCACCAACACATTACGGAATAAGTTGGTCCACTTAAAGGACAAACGAACAGTTCTGGAGCAATCAGACTGTGTTTATCAAATTAAATGTAAGGATTGTCAAGCTTCTTACATTGGACAGACCGCCCGGCAGCTAGAAGTACGCACCAAAGAACACGTAAGATGTAGTAAGAAACCTCCTACCGACCCTCAGCAACTCTGGAAATTAGAACATGATTCAGCCATTGCAGCACACGCAATCCTCAACCAACATCAAGTTGACTTCGACCATCCGACGGTACTTAAAAGTGGTTTCCGTAACCACAAAGAACGCTTACTGACAGAAGCCTTGCTGATCGCTAATACACCACAGGCGGTGAATCGATCCGATGGCTTGGAATTGTCAGTTGTTTGGCATGATTTACTGGGTGAAACAGTGACCACGTAGGAGAGGTTTGCGGCATTCCTGTCACCCACCCCTATCCCAGCTAGTCTACACGCATGCATATTAAACACATACTGACATACAGACACACACACACAAGTACACATTAACTCTCTATCCTTGTTCGCACCTAGGATCGTCACGTGGTGACCTCAGGTGAACCGTGAACCCATACATCCTATTGGTAGCCTGTCTACACACCGCAGTTGAAACACACTAACATGTGCCAGTTGATGACTGTTTCATTTGAAGCTTGTACATTGTAAATTTTCTGATTTAAATCGCTTGATAAAGGCTCTCCGAGAGGGTCGAAACGTTGCGAAACCGATAACTCTGGTTTTTAACTCGTTGTGGCTTAACCAAGGAATTACCTAGTAAAGTATACGTTCTCCTTTGTCATGTAGATTATATTCGCGGAACGCCAACCGCCGTTGTGTGCCCTGCCGTTGGTAAAACTTTATCAATAGTAATAACTTATTGGTAGAAGCCTCCAAATTAATTGTGCCTTCATGGTTCTGTGTACTTTCTTAAAAAGCGACATGTTTCGAAGTGTTACAGCTTGGCCAGGTTGGTGATGACGGGGGATTTGTGCCGTAATAAAGAACACGCGTGACTCGCCAGGTTACCTTCACAGCCATCCTTAGCAGCAACCTCTCACCACACACATTGCAGCTGATCCGAAAGGCTTTTTTGGATGTGTATCGTCCAGTCGCAAGTAGAGGCCTGGGCTGTCTCAACTCTCAAGTCTCTCAGGTCCTACCTTCTCTTAAGCTGGAGCCGTTGATGTCCGCTCTGAGTTTTGCGTAAACAACTTTATTCAACTACCTTCAGTTTTTCAGGTTCGCCTTATCGTTTAATCTGATGACAATAACACAGTGTGCGTTTACTCAATAATTTTGTTTTCTGAACACGATTGTCTAGAGGGCGGCTTTCCTTGCTCAGATAGTGGACCTGGTGAAGACTCGCGGAAGGCGACTAAACAGCTAGCTAACTCCACCTGTCTATTGCTTGAACAATTTGTCAATTTGTGCTACAGCAGAATTCCGTATTCACTTCTCCACATCCCAATTCTCAGGTTTTATAACAAAGATAGACTGACAGTTCAGACCTCATCTATGTGTATCTACTCATTCACTTGTTCCTGTGGAGCAGGTTATATTGGTCGAACGTCAAGACAACTTTCGAAACGAATCCGAGAACACCATCCACGGTGGCTGGGGCACGGGGAATCACGATCGGTAAACAATGCAATCTTCGCCCGTCTGGTTGAAAGCGCACACCAAGTGAAAACTGTTTAAGTCTCAGAAGTGGCTCATCGAACGTCAGGCAACCTATCAAAAGCTGTCTGAATTAAAACACTTTGTGCTGCCTGGGCTAATGCAACAAAGCTGCTTGACTCGGTATTATGTCATCAAAAACGGTTTGTTCAGGCGCTGCCACCTACCATGGCCACAAATCCATCGGATCGATGGTCAACCTGCGCGGTCAAACCAATGGACAAGCGTGACGTAACCGACCAATCAAGCCATCGCCAATTGACTGACCAGTGACCTAGTTTCTCTGTAATAAGTCTGATCGATATCTCGATCTAACTCTATTAACTCCTTATATAATTGTACCGGCCTGAAGATGAATTATCGAAAACATATGTTCGCCTATGTCTTTACTCTCATTATTGTTATGGATATATTTTAGACGTTGAGATTAACCCTTTCCGCTCAGACTGGACCAAGGCACTCCACATTGAATTTTAAAAGGTGACAATTAGTTCGCGTTCTTACAGAAGGAAGTGGGGTCATCTACTGCCCACAAACAGCCACATTCTGCCCTTGGCAATAAATACGCCCATCCTGTGACGCTATTAACCGCTGTTGACGGACTGATGCGAGCACACGAGCTTCTCCAGCTTGATCCTCCTTCAAACGAGAGTGTGTATTGACCAGCGGTCATGTGGCTTCTCCACGGATCCCGGCTGCAACCATGTCTTGCCTGCTATAGGAGGCCTGATATGAACTCAGTGCCACTTTCTTCAGTCGTGCAACTAATTGCACGCAGCGAATGCTTGCCCTTTCCTAACGACTCATCTACTATTCCATTCTTCAAGGTCGTTTAACCCGGAACCTTTTCGAGCGTTGTTTAACGCACTCGAAGGTTCCACGCACTTTTCGCTTGGCGCGCTTTTGAGTGCCGCCGAGTGGGCGGTAGCCCACCTCGCGCTTCTTTTCTTTCTCTTGGTTGCTGCCGTTGGTCCCAGACTAGGCTAGAGCTAACTACTTATCATATTTCCAAACATTGCTGGAAATATACGGTTTGTTTCTAAACCCCACTGCGTTCTCTAGTTCGATGCCTGTTGGGACTACGTTTCGATGCTCTTCAGGAAAGGCGTTCCAAATTGTTAGTGGACGAGGGTCTAGCGCATACCCACTTGTCCACTACAAATGATGGATGACAATATCTGTCATGTGATGCCCTCTGAGCAATATAACGGGAAGTTCATAAGGGAATTCCTGTGGCCGAGGTAAACGGTCTCCGCCTATACATATGAGGCCGTCAACTACCACGAGACGCAACTCTTAAAGACGGTCTCCTTTAAGTGTTTCCCTGTTTCCATGAGCACACGAGTTAGAACACATTCGCGTTTCATGGAGGAAAGCTTCTAGCAATGCTGGCCGTACAACGTCTACTTTAACTGACTAACTCAATAGCTATCAAGTGGTGGAACTTCACTTTGTCCTTTTGATGATTGGTGTTCGTTAGAATCGAATGAGACTTGAACTGTGAACCTCAACAATTGGTACCGATTAGAATACCCGTAGAAAATTCGGCTGCACCAATAGTATTCAATTGCAATGCAGCCTTTTTGACCCAAAACCTTCTACAGATTTGGTGAGTTTACGTACGGCGGTCCAATAACCCCGTGGTTGCTTGAGAAACTCTGGCTATCTAGCCAAGTTTGTGCGTGTCGCACATCCCCAGCTCCGCGTAATGAACTATCTGTAGGATTAACACATGAGCGTGCATGTCTCCACTGCCGTGGTCAAAGACATCAAGGAGGTGTGATGGTTCATTTGCAACGAACGTGCTGGAACGTGTAACTGCATTTTGGTGTATTACAACGCGGTCGTTGAACTTGTCTACAAATTATCTCACTTGAAACAATCATCCAGTCACGAGTGTATCGTTTAAAAGGTACAAACGGCAAGTACCGCTGTGGTCAGCTCGAGTCGAGGAATGGAAACTGATTTGAGAGGCCACACCCGAATTTTAGAACACAGGAGTGCGAAGGACGTCCACAATGTTAATCGCGGAAGCAGATAGAGGAACTTTCCGTATCGAGCTCTTGATGTGTCACAAAATGCACGCAACCGAAAGCCAGGTTAAGCAAACTCATTGGGTTCACGTAATTGAAAATCTACATTTCGCCAAGTTTTTTCAAAAGTTTCAACTGATCTTGCCACTCTTGGCAATCTTCTGTATTGAGCGGGTCAACACACCTCAGCCGTTTTCGGCACGGCTCTTGCAACATCTTCCCCGGTAGTAGCTATGGAAGTCTTACGAGCCAGACGTAGCACAGAGGATACCTCCCCTTGTGGCTATTTGCCCGAGCAGTTAGAAATCTACGATAAATTGGTTCGCTTCGGCGTCCTACTCGCTATCCAAGAAATGCTTGGAAGGTAAGCTGTCGCTAGTTATTTAGATTACAGTGACAGCGCGCTCAGAAAGTACGCTACTGACGAGGAGTTGGCGCTCATTCGACGGCCATATTGAGCAGCGAATTCATCCCCTAGACAGAAATAACGTCGAACTGTAAGAGAAGCCAAGTACCGAGAATGCATCCGGCGAGGAGAATAAACAATCGGTAATGTAACACTCCGTACGAACGGCTTTACACTCGCTCTCTTCAAACATATGCTAGGATGTTTTCGCCGCTTATCTGAAGTCAAAATTCGTAAAACAGAGGGATTAGGCAGCCTCAGTTTGATGTACCTCCATCCGATATTCCCTGGATTTATTTATGAGACCGCCTTGAGGCCACCACAGTATTCCCCAGCGCATGACGGTCTGCTGCGTGTACACGAACAAGCAAAAGTCTCCTCCCTATCTGCTGTAACCATAACCAGTTAAGTTCGCAACTTTCGCAACACGTCTAAAAATCGGGAGGTGGGATCTGGTTCCTGCAGTGAACAATCGTCCAGAGATGAGGCGCGGTATATTGCAGCGCAATGTTTATCCGGTTTCTCGGAACTAAACACGGGATGGTGTGGCGTACACCATCTCTTGGCAAACTGATCAGGTGAGACATTCACAGGTGCTTGATCGATATACCTTTTGCTATTGTAAAACTGCATCAGACCAGTATATAAAAATAAGTACTTCATCACACAACCGGCGGTTTCTTAAAGGTTCAGGCATTTTAGAGCCAATATTCTACTAAAAGGCAAAAGAACCCTCACAAATCTACATGGTAACGAAACCTCAGTGATCTTAAACTAAACGAATTCGATTTTCAGGCACAGTTAGAGCTAGCTTGTCCTGCCGAAAAAACGGTTCTGCAACGTCTGTCGCGCCGTTAAACTCTTAGGCGTACAGGTGCCTAACGTACTCCATAACGGAAAAACCTCTCCAAGAATTACGGTCCGCAGATGCGCATGATATGCCATCTTCACCTAGCAGACCGCAACTCATCCAACCAAGCAGTGTTTTTGTTACATGAGGCCGTTTACGTCCACTGACTCTTTCATCAAACACACAGCGTGCTTCTGAGGCACCACATCCAATCATCATATTGACCTCTCTTTCGTCGATCTCTTTGTATCTAATTTCGTCCATGTGTTGCCACCGTCCACTGGTACCTTGAAACAGTGGATCCTTTATAGCGCGCTTCTAGTCACTCTCAGCGGCTTCATCCACAAACAACAAAAATGATTTCAGCTCTACTGTGGTAAACTCACAGTTGAGAGCATCACTAAGCGTCATGTCTGACAGGAGCGACTGAACTGCAGTAAGTCGATGTCTTTTATCAAAAGTTTTCTGACAAGAACTGTTCCCAAACCGCCGTCAGAGATAGCACAATTTCAGGCAAGGCCTGTTGTAGCTTCCGCGCATACTGAAACCAACCCAAGTTGTACAGACTTGATACCTAAGCTGGTTGTATTACAGACTGCGCTGCTACTGAACGAGGGTTATCGTGTTATTCGGACGTTGAAGTTGGGCAACATACAATGGTGTGACCTCGTCAACCGTGGTCAACACATGGGCTTTTCATTTAACAACCCAAATTCCTCAGTAACGTAATGAGGCACACGGAACGAGCACCCAGTCGTGGTGCATTAAGCCACCAACTAAGCACATCAGGGCTGGTGAACCCAGGACCTCGTTCAGGGATGTGCGCAAGTATGTACAAACCACAGTTCACGAGACAAGACTTTGCGGTGACAAGATTCGAAGCTTCTGACGTCTTCTTTTTTAGCCTTTGCTCCGTGGTTCCATTTGGTAGGTCTCATCGCGAACATCATAACTAATGTCTGCGAGCTGTCCCAGCCAACTCTACGCCAACTTCGCCCATTATAAAACAAACCCGGTGAGCCCGACAGTTGTCTGTTTGCGCCCTTGAGAACCTGTCTTCATAACCCATTCACACAGTAGGTTGGAGAGCAGCACTTTCACAATCTGTTCCAATGTGCCTGAGAAGTCTGAGAAAACCTCGTGTATCATGTGGTCGAGAACAATACCGCGGTTGTTCATGTCAACGGACTACCGTGTAGACAACCAGCAATGTTGAGCCAATCGAGCTGATCTCAGCAGCCCATCAATCTAATATCAAACAACAAGATACAGCTATCAATAAAGGTCTTGCAACCCTACTCCTGACTACATATATGCCATCCGTGATGCCAGCATTACACAGTCCTCAACTGCCTCACGAGCTCCGTCTTGACGACAATTTAAAATGTATAGCATTCGCTGACAGTAGTTTACCACTTCACTTTCAATACGATGCTCAGACTGCTTCATAGACTTGCAGTAATTGATCGAATTTCTGTTAAAATAGATCACCTTTGGCATACTAGCAGAATTCCTAAAAGTTCCGGAGGCTTATTGTGCTACAAAATCCTCTTGGGGAACTTCAAGCTTGCAGAGAGCGCGACAAATTTGATTCTGCCTACCAGCCACATACTGCTTGGCGTGCGGGCATACAGAAATCTGTGGTTAAACCAACGACAGTCTCTGCTGCTTCTCCAACCCTGAATCGAGCAACACACATTTACACCTCTCAAGATGTCGTCTGGCTGGCACCACTTCTTCTCTAGCTTGCATTAAGGTCTTCTCCAACTTGAACCCTTCAGGCGAACGCTTCGCTTCCAGTTTGGAAATCGTGGAGGCTGACTGTGTACTGATGTTACTCCCAGTACCAGACTCCTCGCTCAAACCACAGAATTATCAGAGCTGGAGCGAATACCAATGCCGCCAACCCGTGGGACTTGTCTACACTACGTAATATATTTCTTAGCGTTTGAGCGTCCAGCCATTCCTAACGGTTGTGTCCGGATTGTTCAAAACAGGCAGTGACAGGTTCAGTAGTGTTGAGACCGGTTCGCCTTTGGGCGTCGTGTAGACAAACAACGACCACCGGACTCAGAATATGATCGAATAACTGTTGCGACCGGATGCAAACGGTTACCTAGTGAGTCCTTTTAATAAATCGAACGGAACAGAAAAATTTTACTCCCGGTGATGTACGCTGATTAAAAGCAGATAAGCTATATAAACTAGTGCAGTAATACGCACGAATGAGCGTGCTCGGTTGAGTTGCAAAATCAGGACGGAGTTATATACAAGGCGACCAAATACAAACTCTTGGTATCAGAAGCCTCTGGGAAGGATTTCCCAACAAATTCGTCAGTCGCAGAAAATTACCATGCCAACCTTATGCACAGAGTTCGCGTCGTGCATGCACCTCGCATCTGCGGGTCTTGCCTCAGTGATATACTCTGAAGTTCGCGCCTCGGTCCGTTTCTATCTACGATGTCGGTAAATGGTCCTCCTTGTTTGACCATTTCAATGATTTTATTGTTGGTTGGTGATGTTAACACAGTTAATGATTTGCTTTTGCTGAGGAATGATTTCATCACTATGTTTCGCTGGTCACAAGCAAACTGGGTGGGACTGTACTGCTTATAATTTCAAAGACACGCAACTTCACAGCCTCTTTGAGGGTTACGCATCACATCATCTTCTTCCCGCTTCAGATATATATTGTCGAGAAGGGCTTAGAGACCTTCATATCCCACATGTTTTTGAGCTGTCTGAACGTAAAATGAGTGTAAAACGGCTAGTTACACCCTCAGTTTTTCGGCCAGCTCCATCTTCGTTGTTTCCAGCTTCCCCATGACGGTCTCGTTCTACTCCACCTTGAAAATGAGGCTGCTATTCGGTTACCCCTTTTCCAAGTGTGTGAGTTATTCTTAAATACTGGAAAACGTTGCGCAATTAGGCGGTCCGAAAATCAGAAAAATAGTTCCTGCGAAAAAGGACCGACGTCACCGAGCACACACTTGTTACAGTATCTTCGACATGAGAACGCTCTCCATAGCCATGTTTTCCTGCTGATTCTAAGTCAGTCTTCAATGCTCGCCTTGATCAAAATTTATTGCCTTCGCCCTGGTATACCGTTGTTTTCAGTAAGTTCATTTCACCGAGGAGGAATTTGCTAATCTGCTTAGAAAGACAGGAAATTCTCAGTGGCTCACGCTTTCTAATTCCATCGCCGTTCCATTGATCGTATGATCCAGTAAGTGAAACAGGTGAATGAAACAAGTCTTTGAACGGCATGCACAATCAAGTAACACAATCTCGGCCACATTCTGGGCTACCGTTCGAGACCTAAGGCTTGTTACGCACGTGAAAGTGCCCACAATATGGTATAACCAAAGTCGTCCACCCATTATAGATTTGGTAATTACAAATCAGCCGCTAATATTGAGCTCCCTTCATCCGATACATCAAGACTGCAAGAAGATATACATTGCGAGATACAAGCACTTCCTTTATTCTGATCAGTCGATTACATAGAACACGTCCTCAAGTGGCTGGTACAAACAATGACTCAACGCGGGTCAGTATACCAACACCCGAACAGAAATCCGGCGTCTTCGATCGCGAAACACCTAATCGCAACAGGTCATGTGGTTGACCCCGTCACTTCGTTCATGGTCCTATTGCGCAACCGCAACCCTAGGCTGTTGGCGTTCTCCGAGGCATTGTTGATCAAGCGTCACGCACCGGCCCTCTGTTGGCAAAAGGTGCTGACGCAATCAATTTCGTTATCGTGGCAGTGAACCCTGATTGCACCCATGTGATGTTCGTTCATTTCATTGTTTTGTCGCTACGCGCTTAACCTATATAACCGAATGTTTTATGTAATCGACTGATGAGAATAAACGAAATGCTTGCATCTCGCAATGTACGTCTTCCTGCCATCTTGATCAGCCGCTAAAAGCCGGCTTAATGATGGTACTGGATCCACAAGCTCACAGTGACCACGCATCGGTTAAATTCGGATCAACATATGGGCCCTATTCCATTCAACCAACGGCAATTGCGAGCCGAAGCTCCATGCAGACTCGAAGCAATCGTACAAGAAAATTTCCCTAAGACAAATAAATCGCCGAAGGAATATACTCTCATGCGTGACGATCGGTGAGCTATGGAAGAGGTCAACATACAGAGGACTACCCAACCCTTCCTCCCGTGTTCATAGTGCACCCACTGTCGGCAACAGTGTGGAGTAGATTGTGAACACAAAAGCTCATTCAGCTGAAGCACACACCCCGAGACGTCTCTCGTTTCGAGGGCAAGAAGTACACCTCACAGGAATGCACATCTATTAGAACCAGGCGTACAGATTTAGTGGAAACTTGAAAGTTATGTTTTTAAATTCTGCTACCTGCGAAGGGCAACCGGAACCTTAAGCATATCTACGGCTTCATGCCGTCTCGCACGCGTGTCATGGCGGGCGTCCATCACTTGGTGATGAAATACCACATATCTGCCTCTAACTCGGAGAAAACGGCGGACTGAGTAGGCAAAATGCATAAGCCTACGGGATGGCATTCTCAGAAACAGTTCTACTCTAAGTTACCATCATGTTAGCGTTCATGAAGTAACGGTAGCTTTCAACTCTGAAGACGTCGGGCTTAAGGTGTCTTCTCTTGCGGTAGAAAAATCCTCCGGTGCGGATGGACTATCAAACTTTATCCTCCAAAACAGTGCAGCGGCGCTCAATGAGCCCTTCGTGGACTTTTTCTGAAGCCCCTTCAAAACTGTGATAGCTGTCCGGCATTAAATGACCACTGATGTCACTTCAGTCTACAAGACAAGGTCCAGAACGAACGTAGTTGGTTATCACCCAACTTCACTGCTATCCTTCACCTCTAAAGTGATGGGCGGCATATTCGATGACCTTCTCAGACACCACTCAAAGCACAATAGACTAATGGCAAGCATACAGTGTGAATTCAGCAACGGTCGTTTATGTGTGGTCAGCCAACCTGTCGCCATGAATCACTGGACAAAGGTGACCAACAAGGAGCTTCCTGGATTGTATCGTGATTCTCGTCGGGGTAGATTATGCGATATTGACTGCTAGGCTGTCAGCTTTTGGTATTAGAGGTGACGGTTTAGTTTGGCTCAGTGTTTACTGCAAGGACGTGTACTCATATTTGAGGGTTATTGGAGCATCCGCATATGAGTGCAGCTTTCCTACAAGTGTACCATAGGGATCCATACTTGGGCGCTGTTTCAGGGTTCTACGTATTTGGCACTAACCCTGTCACTAACATCAACGTAGTCATGGACGTCCCCCATTGCCGAATCTGAGATGGATCCAGGTGACATCATCACGAAGGATCTAGGCGCTTCGCCTAAATCTGAGTCAACAGCTCGAAGGGTTAACGTCAAATCACGCCCACTGGTAAAAACCTCAGGTTCATACGTTCTTCCTCCCTCATATTTACTTATGGGTCGTGCATTCATCCCCTTCTTGAGATGAACATCCGGGTATGTTCCCATTGTCCCGCGAAAGGCACACTTGTGAATGAATTTGTCCAACGCTGCCCAAAATAATGAGTCGAGATCCTACTTAAACAGCGCTACTTTACGACGCCTGCCTTGGAGCGTTCCCACGCACATACAGACGACCGAGAGGCGGACTTGTTTAAAAGTGCCGTTCACCAACCAATTCCCTTCTCCCACCCCAACTTACTGCTAAAGCACACGCCAGTGGCTTCCGGAGGCACTCGCCAAAATTAGTTTGCCAACGGCGCCGACTATTTTGCTGACACAACTTTTCGTTATAAGGGTACGTTTACAACAAAGCGCTTCTTCGCGCAAAGTATTTCACACCCCTACAGTGTCCTCCTTTACAAAGGAACTGCACTTGAACGTGCATGAAGTCCACAGGTTCTGCACTATCATCCCCGAGGCTGGGCAGACTGACATTGCCAACCGAGAGATTCATTTAAGCGTGACAGAACCTTTAGGGCTCGTCAACCGCCACCGAACGTGTGTGACGTTTCAGGCTTGGATGTTCCATCAGGTAAACAGTTTTGTACAACTGCCCACTTATATCTCCCATTCTGCCGCCTTCACACTCACTTTCGTCCCTTACGGTGTATCGAACAAGTGGGTATGTGTTTGACACTTGTGCACTAATACTTCAGAATGCCTTGTTCGAAAAGCGCTGGAAAGGTGGTTCCAACAGGTCTCGAACGAAAAGAATGCGGTGAGGTCATGAAACGAGCCACACAATTCCATCAGTGTTTGGAACTATAAGTAGGTAGCTCCAGCCTTGTCTGGGACCAAACGCAGCAGCCACGGAACGGAGGGAAAAGGCACGAATTGAGCTGGAGCCAATTCGGCTGCAGTCGAAAACGCACCATGTGGTAGTGAACGGCTTTATACAGAGGGCAAAGGAGATCTTCTAATGGTCTCAGATATCTAGCTTCATGAGGGACTATACAACGAGCTGTGCTGCGCGTCGAACTATTGACTCGAGTAAAAATAACGAAACAGTTTTGATGTTTCATGACCTGCAAAGACCTTGACAAATATTGCCTGCGGACACGTTCGCATGCAACGATAAGCAACATGTGTCCGCGATAAACTCTTTAAGCCATTTTTGATTTGAAGTTGTCGAATTCAACTAATTCCGGTGCGTTCTCAAATAAACTTCCAGTCAGATTCGCGCACTTTAGCATGCCTGAGACCTTTTCAGACAACTGGACCATAGTTCATTGGCACGGATTTTAAAATGTTTACCGAAAAGTGAAGGATCCCAGCATCCGTACAAGCAGCCCGTATTAAAGTCAACCAAGCGGCAGAGTCGAAGCGGCTGTCAAACTGGCTAAGCGGCCGTTGCATCTGACACAAATGTCTGAAAAGGATCCATATTTAATGCTTCTGAGGAAACCGAATGCTCCCAACGAAACTAGGCCACACAGCTTGCTCCAAAGATTGTTGAGCAGAAGAGCATGCACACATCTACCGATAATAGGAGAACAGCTAGAAACCCTAGTCGCTGAACAAAACCGAAGTGTACCACAATTCCAGACGACCACTGCTACCCAAAAGCGGTAGCATGACAGAGGATCCTACGACCTACCGGTTCTAGAGGTAGGCAACAAGGTATGGGAACAGTGTGTTCCAGAAAGTCCACCAAGATAGACGGGAGGAGCAGCGCTGATGTACTGCGACTATCAGTCACACTAAATAAAATCCAAAAGAGAATTGAAGAGGAGGAATCAAACAACGCCGGAGGACAGGCATCTCCCCACAAATGAGAAAGTCTTATCACGAACCGGGAGTGGATTATGCTGTGAGAAGAGGGGGGTTGCAGATGAATTGGATCGGGCAAACACATAGGATTTTGTTGTAACGAGCAGCGGAATAAAAAAGTTGTTTAAGTGCGTCGCGCGACAAAACAAACGAGCTACGAGGGAAGCCGATCCCATCAATATAAGAACCAGGGCTTCGGCATTAGTCGTAATCGTTTATTTTACTGGAGCATCCTGTCTGTAAAATAACCGATAGAACCCCAGTAAAACTAGGAGTTGTTTTTCGCCACAGGTTCCGCTTTTGATTTTGCTTCGGAACACAGCAACTTTTCAGTGCCAGCGACTCTGCCTGTGAAACTATTCCGTTATCAACACTGTTGAATTGCAGGTGACAGTGTTTCGCGTACAGAGGGTGAGCAATTCGTCGTTGACGTGCGCAGGCCATTCTTCATGGCCTGGTCAAACGTTGGCCACAGGGCTACAAGAAGCAGTGAGTAATAAGCACTTAAGTTATCTACGCTCCGACGAGAAAACAGAAGTGACCGTGCAGCATGAACATTGCCACCCGTCGTACTTCATTTCCAGCCTGAGCTGGTCTGGTGTCGTCTGAGACGTGTCATGGCAATAGCTGCGGTAATCAGAAGCAGTTGTCTGTGGGTCTGTCCTTCATGCTGGCGTCGCCGTAGAGAAAGTAGACGGAGAGCACGTTGGTATCTCCGAAGAATAGTCGGCATGCCCAATCTCGCGCGGAATTAGTCCGTTGACGAACGATGCTGTAGCAGGCGCCAGTATGATTTAGCAGTGAGGGCGTTTAATCCGAATTGCACACAGTGCGCACACACTGTGGAGAAAGAGATCGTGGTCATGATAGGGCAACAAGACCGTGCTATCTACTGATTCTCGCGCTGAGAAAGACTGGACTAACCGGTATGTTGAAAATTATGGGAGAATGTTAACGCACACCTTGAGAAAACAGTTCTCCGCTGGGGGTGTCGAGTTGCAATGTGATGTGCAGGGGCAACGAGTTTGGATGGAACTGTTTTGAATTACGCAAAGATGCATACATAGTGAGGAATGAACTGGAGTGGAGGCTATCCAAAGGTTACGGAATTTTTTATGCGCCGGGGGTTAAGTGTCTGACGGCGCTTAAAGTGATTACAGTCGCTTGACATTGCGTGACCAGGCGCAGAATTTGGGTGCGCGTCCATAATTCAGAGATTTATATGCCACCAGGAAAACCAGACCAACGGGTGAGCGCAGAACGGTGGAACCGTGTCGTGACCAGTAACAACTGCAAGTAGCAAAGACACCAGTGACCCTGCGTGAGAAGTGGATGTCCAAGAATAAACGTTTCGGGTAAGCTGATTGTTAGACTGCGGCATGTGACTTATAAGTCACCACTCACGGTTCTTAATCTCGATCGACTTGAATTTCGATGATCCAATTGACATTATTCTCACATAATTTTTGTTTAGCTTATGGCTCCTTGGGCGGTGCTGTATTGTAGCGGCTGATAGTGGCCGGCGCGAATTTCACGAACTACGTCCTCAAACCTTCCTCAGGCGTCAATTCATTCTTTATAGAGCCGTCAATCGTAGGAAAAACCCTTCTTCTGCGATCGTTCATCACCTTTCTCTGAATCAGTTTAAAACGTTGTTAGGTTACCGCTCACGTAGAAACTTGCCAGGCTGATAATTTTACTGTACACTTGGTACTTTGTGTACCCTCCGAGAGCACTGCTGCACCTTGTTTTCCAAAGTTTAATATTCCTCTGAATGGGTCGGTAACGTCAGTACCCCCATGACGTATCAGGTCACGACATTTCCCGCTGCCGGGGATTCCCTAAGTTAGTGTCTAGTTTCAATTTGAACGTGTTTTCCTCATCCCTCGTCCAACACAGAACACGGAAACGCACTTCATCGGCTGACCACAATATAATAAACTTCCCCGCATTTCAAGGTTAATATTATGTCCTCGGCAAAGAGAGTGGTGCTAAATCTTTTCGGAAAAGACCATATCGGCTGGCATATCACTAATCCCAGCCTCAACCGAACACCTTCTCGCTAGCAGTAGTTGGGTCAGGCGGAAGTCGCTTGGTAGCATTCATGATGGCAAACGTGTGGCAACCCGTTTGCTTGTGGACACTTTTTGTACTTCCTATTCAGCAAACACTGAATGACCATCCGAACGGCAAAGTTGAGACTCACTGGTCGACATTCGATTGGCAGCATGTAACTGTAACCCACATACGTGGGATACGCGAGTGACATTATCCGTTCTATTGAAATTCGTTCCTGTTGCCAAGACAGGTTGAAAACCACAGCTTTTGAGAAGGCAATGGCATCCGCAAGTTCCTTTAGTACCAGTGGGTGCGAACCGTCTACACCGGACGATTTTTTGTGGTGGAGGTTCATCGGCTTTCATGAAGTTTCTCCTTCCAGCTTCATTGTCTCGTACACTGAAGCCTCAGGGGCCCATGGAGGAATCGGACATTGCCCAAAGAAGCATACTGGAATATGATAATCAATTGGGGCACCCCACTTCTACTCTACAGTTTCTATATCTCAAGCTCTATGACACACGTGGGCGCACTAGTTCTTGTTCTCAACCGTCTTCGCGCGCGCCTATATACTCTTTTTGGGGTAGTCAGTGTTCGCGCTGTCAACCAAGCCTCGTACATTTCGCGTTCCATCGTCAGTAATCTACCACATTTGTTGTGAGTCCATCTGTTGCTTCCACAATCATGCCCAGTTGCCCTGAGTGGTCCCCATGTTCAACCTGTTTGTTGGGGGCAAGTCACTAGCTCTTGATCGAGCCATGGTTTCTATTGACAACACGGTCGCGGGAAGGTCAACTGGGGGAAAGCTTCAACCATTGTTTCCACATGATATCTTATTCGTCCCCAATAACAATCATTATCTGAATCATTTTCATCCATCCATTCGGTACAGTTTGCTTCTTCTTGCATCTTAGCGAACGACTTCCGGCAGATATTCCGGCCTAATTTTCCAGGATTGCATTAGCCCCAATGGTCCGTGAGGACCTCCTGATAACTACTTTCTGTTAGTGGGTGGCGATTCAGACGCCCAGTGTCCAACCCCTTCGGGGTGGATGGTAGATGCAGCATGGAGTCATAGGGTGCCGAGTCATCTCGTAAGAACGCAGAAGCGCTGGTACCAACACAAGTCTAGATGTACATGGAACACATTTCCCGTGTGAACATCCGTATTACCTACACAGTGATCAATTTCTCAATCAGTCTATGGTGCACGGAAGTTGTCCATAATGAGACTGTAGCTGTCATCCGCGTGCCGTTGAAGATCTCCCAGCAGGTGGTCTAGCTGCGATTCAAGCATTCTGTGAATGACACTCACCGTCTCATAGACTGAGATAAAAGCTGTAATCTTACACCGCCGGCTTTGGTAGCAGCCGTCCCGCTTCACAATAGACGCAGTGTCTGTTGCTAAAATATTCTTTCCGACGTGTAGGCTACCTCAATCCCCATCCCGTATATATCATCGGTCAAAACGGACGAGGTGGTATCCAAGACTGGCAGCTTTGACTCCCAAGGCTAGACCCCTGAGCCATGCTTCCGTAAAAGCCACTAACGTAAGATGTCGGTAATCAATGCACTACTCCAAATCTTTCCTATTGTTCAACATTCTCCGCAAGTTGGTTTGCCGCACTCCTGCAGGCAATACACTCGAAGCCACACCATGAGGATCACTGAGTAGTTAGAAATAGAATGGCGCTAGTCACCCTGGGAAAGGATCACCGGAACCCAATTCAAGCTTGTCCTCCGGCGAACTATTCGAAAAGTCTGAGTGAACATGCGTTGTTTCGCAATCTCGGTTCAACCGTCACTCTATCCACGGTGTGTGCGTGGTTAGGAATAAATTGGAGGGTGTTATTAGGAATCAGGAGAGCTTCTTAATTCGCCCTGTTCATTCATGACCAATATGTTTCCTGGCTGACAGTTCGCCACTTTCCTGTAGTGATCGAATTCATGAGACTAATAGTAAGTAATGAACTAGCTCGAGTTCAGAAGTAACCTCGGTACGGTAGAGTTGGAAAACTGGAGGCTGTGGATTCAGTTACGATTTCATTCTGAACCATGCGTACTTGTATAGCTGTCGATACATAAATCAATTGAGGAGACGATGTTGCACCAATCACATGACGCTTTTTAGCTGCATGAACGGCGCAGGGACTTCCTGGTTAGTAGTTGGTAGACCAACATCATCAAGACAGTCGGAGCACTCCCAGTTGGTTGTAGTCATGTCATTGCGATTGTCGAACCCGAAGCAAACGCAAACGGGTTTCTTGGACTTGAAGGTTACCACATTCCATCCTTTGCATTCGTTTCTTGCATGACACTTCTGCCTCCAATGTACCCGCCAAAATGTGTACAAATTTCACCGTGTTTTATCACAGGCAGTAGAACCTGTCTCTGATTTCATACTCACGGAGCTCTTCTTCAGTGACGTGCTACATGCACTGAGTAACGAACATAGCATCCACGACGCTCTTAAGCAGCGACTCTTCTGAGTGCCCTAATCTGACGTCTAAGGTAAATGGTTCGGGACAACGGAAGTGTATCTGATTTGAACGACCTCTCTTGAGACAGCTGTGTAATTTTGCAGTTAGTGAAGCGCAAGTACGATTGAGCCAACCGTCACAACTGCTTAACTGCCAAGCCTGAGTGTGATTTCCAACGTGCTCGCGATTAAAAAATGGCGAGACTCCTTCAAACCCCAGCACGGTCTTTTATGTACTAAATGAGGAGAAACGTATTTGTAGTTAGCAGAAAATGGAGAATGCGTTGAATTTAATGAGAATAGAGGTTGAGTTGGGTCTTCGAACGCGTTTTTTATCCTTAAAATCTAGCAAATTTTATCATGCATTTTGCGAGGTGACATGGGCGAGGAGCACAGAGCAGATTTCCCGCTCTGAAATGAGCACACATTCCGTGACCGTCTTCTCACGATCCTCAACCATCGCCCAGGGCGACTTTACTATGATATTCGCTTGTTCCAACGGACCATTAGTAACTGGGTTGAGCTACCAGCGCAGGTGATGTTAGCATTCAAAGACGTGGAACCTGTGCGGTCTCTAAACGCCCTTATAGTGACAGGCTGAAAAAAGCCGGATAGTTATTGCCCTAACTATACCCGCATTGAGGCGCCAAGTGGCGAGCCTTATACCGTCGGCGACTCCTGTATGCCAACTGTCTGAGTCTGTTTAATAAATTACCGGAAATCAGACAGTTGATTCATGATACACAACCCCACATGTTTGCTCTCACGGAGACCTGGCTTGCAGATGACGTCAGTGACAGTGAACTGAGTGTCCCCGGGTATTCAGTTTACCGAGCTGACTCCGCCCGAGGGAGAATGGGGGGTTCTGCGATTTTCCTTCACCATTGTCTCCCAACACCCACGGTTATCGGTGGATTTCATTCCTCTGATAAATGTGACGCTCTGTGGCTTCGACTGGCATTGCGTGGCCACGACTCACTCCTAGTGGGAGTTATTTATCGTTCTCCCTCATCCGACGTCTCCGACGACGACACCCTTCTTGTAAACCTAGACGACTTCCTAGGACGACAACACTACACTCATCTGCTTATTATGGGTGACTTTAATGCACCCAAGATAAACTGGGCAACAGTTTCTCACCAGGTATGTGAAAGCGGATTCTCGACTTCCTTACTGACGTTGATACGACGGAGAGCGTGGACACAGCATGTCAACGCCCCAACAAGACATCGTACTGGTCAGATTCCCTCTCTGCTCGACTCATTCATCACTGAAGAGAGCCACCTGGTAGAGGGAGGGAGAGTAGTCATCAAACCACCACTTGGACACAATGACTACTCTCTGCTCATCTTTGATCCCATCTATTACTGGTTACAACAACCAGTAAGAAAGTGCACATTCCGAAATTTTACGTTTGCTGATTTTAATTGCCTGAGAAATCAGTGCTAACTATATGGAGGAGAGTGTATTTTGCGTTACCTAGGTTAAATGCTTTTTCTTTTCATTTTAGACTTGTATGTCTCCGCGACCAAAGCTACTTACGCACTTAAAGCGCGGATGAGAAACCAAACGACTTATTTGTACCGCACAAACTGTGTACTTTCTCTTACCGGCCATCTCTTCCGTGCAAGATACGTCGTCTCCTCAATGATCGTTCCTATTTATACCCGAAGTATAAGCTTGCGGGAAGCTCGGAGGACCTAGGTGCGTTACACATTGTTCGAAGTAGGTGTTAGGGCCCGCGACAAGTGCCGTGAACACACTAAAAACTCGTACAAGAAAAGGTCCTCCTCAGAGCTCGCGGGAACAAGAATTTCTTATTTAAGCATATGCGACGACTAAGAAAGAATAAACCCTCGGCTCTTTCTTTGCGAATGTCCGACGGGGAAACCTCATCTGACCCACTAGTTGTGGCCGAGTTATTCAGGGAATACTATTCGGCAGTCTACAACGTCTCACCGCCGGATTGGCATCCCCCTACCGCTGCAGAATTTCCAGCAACCACTGGTTACCGCTGAGTTTTCTGTGCTAGATGTTGAAGACCTTCTATTCAAGGTTAATTCATACAGTGCAATGGGTCCTGACAAGATCCATCCCAGGATTCTCAAGGAAGCAGCTGCTAGTCTGGCAGAACCCCTTTATAATCTGTTTACTATACACAGAACACCACTTAATGATAATCATACCTGACCCACACAACACAAGAAAAGCCAATTGAGGAGAAATACCGCAAGCGACCGTCAAATCAAGCCCAATATACTTAATATAAAGAGACGAGGCGAAAACAGCAAACACGAGCACTCTAACCCAACGACAATCAAAGCATATCAGCCAATCAGCCTAATCACCTCAGCATAAAGACCAGTAGCAAACGACTCACATCGTCAAAAGAAACCGCACACAACTTTATACAAGGCGTTACCATCCTCAACACGCACTCCATCTTCATCAAAAACGACACTTTTTCTCTATCCAATTCAGCATGGCTTGTCTTCGACTAACGCATAGCATCAACGAATATGACCTTGAAACTACCTTCATGGATTAGTCTGTACGGAGGCCAAAAGACCATGGCTATATCTCATCTCAGAAATGACCACTATCTTCTTGACTTTGCCACAAAGGCCATTCGCAACACCAGACATGCTCCAACCGAGCCCACTAATGAACCAACACACCCAACAACCACGGACTCAGCTCTAATCGCTATCAAGGATGGGAGTTACTACGCTGTCGCATCTTTACTCTCGCATCCAGAACTAGAGCTTCTCACAACACCGGACATTCAGCAATTCATCTCACATTCCCTTCATCCTTATCCACATTCACAAATGTCCGAAGAGACGCATATCACACTCAAAGCAAGAACCAGCTGATTATAAAGAGTCCTCGTTAATATCACAACACGATCTATCACGACCTCACTACCTACACGGAAGACTATTCTCCAGCACATCACAAAACACAGCAACATCCCTCCTATACGCCGATGACCTAAAAATTTGGAATGCCACTGATCCCAGTGCATTACAGATTGATCTTGACGCGATTAAGCGCTGGTCAGACGATTGGAGTCTCCCACTGAATGACAATAAATGCGCACATGTCACTCGGTGGAGACTCTGGCAATGCCTTCGTGATTCATAGTGCATTCGGCACAGTAGATATCATGAAAATCGATCTGAAGAAAGATCTGGGCATCTGGTTGTCGTCTAACTTATCTTTCGCCTATCACCATGAGTCTGTCTCTGTGCGGCAAAAAGGATTTGTCTCGCTCTTAGGATGATCAAGCGTACTTTCCCCGCATAGACAAGAGAGCGTTTCAGACGCTCAACAGAGTTTATATCAGACCGCTTGTAACGATCCACGTTTGATCGTTGAGTTACGCGTATCCCAAAAAACGGATCCCCAAATTCAAAACAAGATTAACCCCAACAATTTCCACGGTACTATTAAAGAAATGCATCAATAATTACAAAAAGCAACCCTCAATCGTTCACGACGATAGTCTCGTCCAGCAAAATCAACAGTTTCTCAACAGGACCAGCAAGGTCAAAGGTCAGCCGTCACGCCAGTAAGCCAGGACAAGAATGGCTACTCGCGCCAAGGACAGTTAATGACACATTAGTTCAATAAAACAAAACGGGGTGGGTGAGGTAGTGGGAACAAGTGTCAGGTTAGGGGGAAAATGGGGAATGCAAACGATGGAGACGAATTTTCTCAGTTCATGGATCAACAAATTGACACCGCTCCTCGAGTATGCCAATCAGGTCGTGTATACCGGCCTGAAGAAAGACATATTGGCTGTGAAGCGAATCCAGCGCTCGGCTACCAAACTAGTCACGGGCTTGAGAAATGTCACGTACGAGTCTCGACTTGAAATTCTTGATCTATATCCACTTGAATATCGACGACTCCGCGGTGATTTAATTCTCACACACTTCTTTAGAGTAGGTCTCGTTGAACAGTTCTTCATGATAGCGAATGATGACGGCCGGCGAGGACATAACAGGAAGCTTTTCAAGCTTCGTCCTCGGACCTCTTCCTTAGGCAGCAGTTCTTTTCTCGCAGGGTTATTAACCTTTGGAACAGCCTTCCGTCTAAGGTCGTTAGCAGCACTTCTGAAGATCGCTTGAGAGCGTTATTTGATTCTCATTTTTGAAAAAAAACAATATTCATGTGACCTTACTCTGTTCTTGGTATTTACTACAACTCGAAATTTGGTTCACTTTTCCACGCTGTCATTGTCTATTCATATTTTTGCCTATTGGTGCTCTGTGCATCAAAAGATTACATACGATCATTGTTATTCGTTATCGGATAACACTTGTCTCGTTACGTATTAAATTAATTGGGTCACAGTATCTATATCCGTTTATATTTTCACCTTTGGTGCTCTGAGCATCAAAAAATTATACACTTATTATCGTCATTGTTTAACGTATCAATTCAGTCGATTATTATCTGTTGATTGCTACCTGTTCACAATCTGTAACACAGTGACACGCACGAGATCCAGCAGCATCGGTGCATCGGACGTATCGAGTGTTTGTGGCCGATTTGGCTGCCGCATGACTGTTCACAGCGGCATGCAGTGCCAGACGTGTCTGCACTGTTACCACACTAAGTGCACCGGCCTCAATGTGGACAAGTACACTCTGCTGGCTTCTTCAAAAAGGCCATTCATCTGCATGAGCTACCTGTTTCGTGAAAGCTGCACTTCTTCCGGCT
>LOND01000241.1:9150-46102 GCA_014220965.1 Paragonimus kellicotti
AGATGTGCCTTCAACATGTGTGAGACCATCATGGGCATATAAAATGATCCGTAACACATGCATTCGCAATTTTCAACGCCAGTGCAAACCATGTTCAGCGAAATCAAAAACTGCCTAGTTTTTGGTGCACTTTTAAGGTTGTTCAGTGGCGGTGAGGGTTACTGCTATGGTGTCTGTCTAGGTGATTGTTAGGGTGTCCATTTTTTCCGTCCTAAACCGTCTCCGTTCCTCGAGAAAACAATTTTACCCAGTCAGAATGAGCGGAAATGCCGTGAACGGTCGAGAGGTAACCCTCACTATTTTTTTAAATCTATTTCACACGCTGTCTGCGGTTACTTTTATGCTAAGCAATAAGCAATCCAATGGCGAAGTTTAAAACTGTCATTCCTCTCCAAACATGTTATTCATGAACGTGAGATTTCCTTATCAACACTTGCTACTTCGTTATCCAACTTCACCTTACCAAAAAGTGACGGTGTTTGACCACAATTGTCGCTGCACTAAGCAATGGTGTACGGTAAACCAGTTAGGCTCTCACGTTGCCGCACGGTGGCTACATACGCGTCGTACATTAAGACCACGTGAGGGCTGAGTCATTTTGTGTGTGCGTGATTGGCTGGCCATGCCGGTTTGATTGAATGTTGGCAATGTCAACGTTTTCTGGTTGGTCGTGGCTAACGGGAGTGTGAAAGGTTTTACCCCGTGAGTTTGTACGAAAGGGAGAGTGAGCGTTGGTAACCCGTCACCGTCTTCGTATTGGTCTATAAATTGCCAATCCAATCAACCAGTTAATAAATATTAAGAAACAATGAAAGGATGTGGCTAAAAAGAAATCTGGACAAACTAACCAGCAGACAATCCTGCTAGTAACGAGCAATGAAAGCATATTGAAACAAAATTCCGTCAATTACGCACATTTAGGAATGAATTGAGGAGCATGACCAGGAATGTTGGAATGTAGTCCGACTCATACGTATGCGCTCATAGATGAAAGCATTAGAACTCACTTGGTGATTCAACGGTGACTAGGAAGAGGTTCTGATTGCGAAGAAACCATATCCGTATGTGATTAATGCCCAGATTGCCCGATTACCTCGAGAGAAGACACTCAGCCCTCTCAATTTCAGTCGATGACCCCACTACTAGGGATCTTCATCAGGATGAAGTTACAGAAGGCATCTACTGGGACTAACCTGGTGGTTACAATGACTCATCACGAGGCGGTCAGGCGACTTTGACATTAATTACATACGAATGTGACCATGTACGTAGATACTGTACTTAGGCCATATCTACTGGAAGTACAGTGGCACAGCCGTCAATATGGTTGCTGAAGATGACATGGCCGGGGTTTATGTCATGGTAATGACAGGAATATGCTCTACTGACGAGCCGTAGTGAGAGTGAAACCTGAGGCAAGTGCTCCACTTTGATAAAGGCCGGCTGAAAAGTGTATGTTAACACAAAAACTGTGATAAGTTTTGATTTGTGTTAAGTTTGCCTCGGATGCATCCTCTACTACTCATCAGTAATAAACATAACGGAGTTTTATGGGAGCAAGATAACATAAAAACCTGTTCGAATGTCATGTGGTTGATCACCCTAACACTTGATATACGCGTACGGTGCTAGATTGACCTGGACAAATAAAGCCTGGCTGGACTCAAAGCTAGCTGTGATATTGATTAATAGCCGTAGTTGTAAGTTCTCAAACTTCACCTGTTTCTTCCCTATCAGTTGTAGCGTCTTGATCTCACTGAACACAACTACGACACAACTTTACACATTTTCACGTAGCCTAACGGACTCAGGCTGCGTGTCCGTGGACTTTGCTGTGACAGGTAAACTGTCTTGAATATGTTTGTTCATCAACTATATAGAAGTTTCCGATCACAGGTTTATCGCGTGTAACTAAGGCTAAGTTTTTCAGTTAGAAAAATCTCAAGTAAGTAAATTTTGGAGGGAAACAGTTATTGCAATTCGTCAACATTTCCATCCCTAAAAGCGATATGAATTTCCGAATTAACGGCTCGTAGATAACATCTCATTTTTCGAAGATGACAAACGTATAGTCACACACATTCGATAGCGGTGCGGGCTCGATTGGTCCACACGTCCTGATTACAGGCTTATCGATCTAACGATACCTGCTTGAATCGGCCTTTCTATCGACCGCGTTGATCACCGTAACTGATCGTTAACACATGCACGCAATCCGTACGTTTAACTGACTGCTCTGTACCTGCTGTGTTGTTGCAATGAATATTTTGCTTATTCTACCACAATTCTGTTCAAGCGATGTGATGTGAGATTGGAACCACAAGCTGTGCAGAGCAATCCGCTTGTACTAAGTGTTCTGTGCGCACGTCCTTTGGCTTCGATCACTGTGACAGGCTAATCCGAAACGGATGCCGTTAACCGTAGGGCTAACGTTCACGACGCTTCCTCTGACTAATGGAAGTTTGAACAAAACAGTTAGAACACGAAAACTGGTAGATGCAAGCATTTCGTATTGACTCGTCAGTACCAAATTTACAATAACATGAAACGGTTTTCTATGGCCAACAACTGGAAGGGTGAACAATCAATAAGCCGGTAAGAATAGGTCATTAAGGTCCAGGGAAGGGTCAAATTCACAAACAGTTGTTTCTGAACCCAAAGGGGTGGATAATCAATAAGCGGGTTAGGATGGGTCATTAAGTTTGTTGTGACCGCTGAAGACGCTTGGTTTGCAAAGTTTTTATTACACGAACTCCCGTACAGGTTATGTTAAACATGGGACCACGAACACGTACACTCATTTGCACGGCTGACGTGCATTCACACATACATTGGGTAGCAGTACGTTGTCATTCGCCTGGTGGCACTTCCCCATAGTGTGTACACACTATTCCGATAGTCGCTTCTGGTCCGTCGTCTTCCTGGCGTTGAGGCTTGCCCTTTAGTTCCTGAATGTCGCTTGTGAGTAGTATACTACTCACAAACGAAACTGCCTGTTATACAACAAGTTTGTGCCAGTGGACAAAAATTTGGCAGCGACGGTTGGCATCGTCCAGGTGACATCGACTGAGTATGAAAAAGAAATACCTGTTTCCTCAAACTAACTGTACTTATACCTACGTGGAAAGGCTTCTCGATATCGATCATCCAGATTGCATTTTCTGAGTGTCAGTTATTGTTCAGTCTATCCATTTTCTACACTTGTTATGCCTGGTTGAGCCTGGTTGAGCACCATAAATCGACTGCCGTCGAAAAAAGAACCAACAACACAATTAGTATGAATTTACCATAAAACGGACGTTCTTCATTCTTTCGCTTCAATTCCACATTAGTAAACCTTCGGCTCACACTATTGCTTCTTCGCTTTCAAGAGGTCCTTGCACCGACTCCTTTTATAGTCTTGAAAAGCTTGGCCATTTGTTCGTGTTCTTTCTGTTATCGAGCCTTCTTATATGCAAGTCTACGGTCACGTAATCTCGGGATTCCATCCATCAGAGTTGTTCTATGATCTAAGGCTAGGTGGTTGAGGTAGCCAAGGTGAATGATCAGCGATGTGAGAAAACTTGAGTAATCCTACAAGATCATAAAAGCGAGCTGTGCCCTTACTGTCCCAAAGTATGTGTTCACGTAAGAACCCGAACCCATGCAGATATCAGACCAAATATGAAATGAACCACTCTCGCTTTCTATTTCGGGATGACCACGCAATCATAAATAGGTTCGCCCTAGGATCTCTACACACGTACTTCGTGGACAACCTTAGGTAAACTCGTGACTCTATTGCCCGCAACTTACATGTGAACGTTGGCGTTCGACATGGAACTGTGTTGAACCGAGTGAGCAGTAAGCACCAAGTAAACAGATTATACCATAGGCGTGAACTGGGGGACATGGAGTGGAATCCAAATCCGTTCAAGTGATTTCAAACATGAGAAGCTAACTCAGTCGAGTCAGGTTAATGGACTGAGTCTGCACATCTTTGCAATAGGGTTGTGCCCCCCAGTTCAGTGCTAAACGTTTCGAATTGGCCATGCAGCCCAGCAATGTCACCTCAGGGTGTTCTGGATACAGTGGATCGCGATCGATAGAACAACTTAAAAATGTTAATAATGTAAGACTGTCTGACTAATACGTTTAAATGCTATTCCGCCCAAGTACACATTCACAAGATGACGTTGTTTTAAGTACTGAGTATAAACCTGGCATTGGTTTTGAGCTGCTTCAGTGAATTTCACGGTTCTTGTGTTTGAACTGGTCATCGTGATTGACTATGTTATGACGAAATATTCACGTTCACAATCGGACATAATATCCCAGTAGGCCTAAACCGCCATCCGAACAGGTGGTCACTGTAAGAAAAGAAGGTTTATATAGAATTGCCTTTTAAAGGCGACTACAGTATGCACCAAACAACACAAAGATTGATGAATTCGATTAAACGAACATTCAACGCAGCCGAACTTTGTGTACTAGCTCGAACCCAGAAGCTGCCTTTGCCTTCAATCAAGGGAGATCAGCCTGTCGGTGCCACCTCACACTGTATCTACCAATTTACATGTAACTGCAAAGAAAGTTACATAGGCAGAACCGAGAGGTGTTTGATTTCCAGAGTGAAGGAACATTTGCCTAAATGGGTGCAGAACTCAGTATCATCGAAGAACGGCAATGTCGTTGAAACACGCAAGCAACCAGTGTCCGCAGTCGCAAGACACATCCTGACCACTGGTCACGTCATCGACCCGACCTGTGCATTCAGAATCTTATTACGTCATCCCAATCCAAGATTCTTGCGGTTTGCTGAGGCTGTCGCAATCAATCGACTGAAGCCGGCCCTGTGTGTTCAGAAACAATTGTTCGTGAGCTTGACCCTGCCCTGGACTTAGTGACCTTTCCTAACCCATCAATCGACTATGTATTCCACCCACCCCTAACTGTTCGATATAAAAAACCGTTTCATGTTATTGTAAATTTGGTACTGATGAGTCAATACGAAATGCTTGCATCTACCAGTTTTCGTGTTCTAACGGTTTTGTTCAAACTTCTGAAGGGAACGAACTGTTTAATTTAAGATGTGTTACTGTAAGCTGAGACCCGAAAATTGTAATATCACGTCATGTTGAATGATGTCAAGAGTAAAAAGTGGATGGATATATGATGCCAAAAAGATTATACTATGACCTGGATATGCTACAAAGCATGTGCTCGGCCAATTTTAACTGATTACTAGTCTATGGAGTGGGATTTGGCTTATTTAAATTATACATCATTCACGTTCGACAGCAGTTTTTGCAAACAACTAGACTTTTCAGCTAAGTTCTGACAAGATAATCATGTTGATAAACCATTATAAAAACGAGACTAATTTAGCGCTGCTTTTATGAAGGGACTGACTTGAAAGTCTATCTGAGTGCAAAATCTTAACTAACAGACTGGCTGTTCCGCTTGGCCATGGAGACTTCCGGTATTGGGAGAGCTAGATTCATGGTGGACACGATGTGTTCTAATAATACCATCTAATAAACGTTACTAATATGGTACAAAATTCCAATACTTGAAATGTTACCCACAAAATAGAAGTCGTGTATCATGGAATTACGGTAAACGACAGGAACGGAAGACGTGGGGAGAGGGCTAGGCAAAAATGTCTGGACTTAGGAACGACGGCAAATATGTTAATCGCGACGTTGGAACTAATCGCTGAACAAAAATAGGCGGTGCAGTGAACAGCACCAGCGGACGCAAACTGGGCACGAAGCGGATATAACTATGGCTCTCGTCTAGTTGCATTTTAAATTATATGTACTACAGAATTGCGCCTACTCAGTGTGAATATTGTTTAGTTCTCGAGGCTGCTAATTATATTACTTTATTCATCCGGTCAGCATTTCTCAGCTGACTCCCATGGTTGGGATTTCAATGAGGCGACCGTCGAGCAGTTTTTTCTGGGATGAATGACACAACGTTCAGTTCGGTGAAAATCATGTGTTTCTTGTGTAGAATAACAGTCGTATTATTCTATCTGATACTGGGTTAATGACTTTTTGGCACGGGTTTTAATTAACTAGCCTATCCATTGCTCATTTATATGATAACATTCTGTCACTTGGACTTGCGAAAACTTTCAGTGCCCCCAGAACTGCAAACTGACCGTACTGCCAAATTTATTTAGGAACAACAAAATTGAAACCGAGACTATTCTCCATGTATGCGAGCTGTATATGATTGGTGACCAGCTGTGGTATTTTGGATAAGGTACTATGAAATTCAAAAACTGGGTGATCTCAACTGACCAGCCTGTATGCAGTGCGATTTGCAAGTCATGTCAACAAGACTTTATACTTAAGTGATAATTATGATCCTTCTCTCGAATTACTGGTTAACCGAATGTATGCGCTCCATATCTAACAGGTTTACTCACCACCACTGGGACCACAAGGGGTAAGAGAATATGGTTGAGCGTTCACATATGATAATTCGGTCGTGCCGAAAATGTGAGGTCAGTGGCGCAGTGGTAAACACGGTTGCCTCATGAATGGAATGGCTGGAGTTCAAATCTTGATGGTGGCAAGGATATGCACTACTGACGAGCTCAATTGAGGGCGAAACCCAGATACGGTGCATCTTTGCGAAACTACACATGAAAGCGAAATTAAAGACCAACTATGAATGATGTTCAATTATGCAGTCCCAAAACAATATAGTCGTCCTGATCCCAAAGGTATCCTATGGGAATGAGATTAGGTGTCCGACTAAACCGAAGTAAGCGGTTATTATCATAAGATGACATGAATGTCTGTGCAAGTTTTTCCCATTTGTCTGGATCATTATTACCTAGGTCAACATAGCAAGTTGCGTTTATTAGTAAACATATCGAGCTCTGGTTTGCTTGAGTACCGTGAATACGCCAGCTTTAGTAATGAGAAGAAACGCGTAGTAAACAGACTTGTTTTCAGCGCTTCATCATCAGGATAAAAATACAACACATCTTCCTGGGTTCACCGAGGGTAACGCATCAGTGGAGTAAAGGATAATAATCGTTAATGTGAACTTAATCCGACTCGAGCGGTCTGGTTATGTAGCATCAGTCACGTAGGTTGAAAACGTTTGTAAGGAAATCAGCAAGCGTAGGTAACGGATTAATCCGAGGTATGAATACATAGCCACTGGAGGTTCAGTGATTTGATCCGATGTTTTGGTGCGCATAATGGAAATGAATGTAAGCGAATTGCAACAGCCTCTGCGACGGCCAATAAACGACCTTTGACCTGGTTAGATTACAGTCCGCAGACTCGATAGCTCGGCTTAAACAAATCGGCCGGGCTGATCGGATGATTTGATTCGACCAAGGGCGCAGAGACCACAGTTGGACAAGCCTTTATCGATCCCTCAGCTAGTGAAGCCGGAAGATGCTCCCGGATGCGTTTAGGTAATCGCACATACGCTGTTCCATAAGAACAAGCGAAACGGTAAACACGACAACAGGCAGCAGGTACAGGCAATGTCATTCAGCTAAGGACGCAAAACTGACGTTGAAATAAATTGAACACGTAATTGAGGCTGCGATGTAGGTTTCTTTAAGTGCTGCGTTAATTCGTTTGGATTTGTTTTCATCAGAGCCTTCACTTTTGAGCGGTAAGGAAATAGAGACAAGTATTTTGTCTATAGTTTGCAGTATATCAACATTGTACACAAGACCATGTATCTACAAATAAACTGCTCCGGATAGCTATTTTCAAGGAGTATTAAATAGCAACCTTCTTCCATCCCCTATGGTGTCATTGGAACATATTTTCCTGGTTCTGTCTAGCAAAAATCGGACTGGGTGCCTCTTTTATCTTAATCCTACAAAGCCATCAAAGTGGGTAACCGTTATGATCACGTTGTTTTACACTATACTTTACGTTGTATCGCGTCGTCCTCACGACGTGACATGAACACGTCTGAAAACTGGGATCTATGGAACTGTGTCAGGTCAAACTGGGGAGAAAAACAACCGGACTTAACAACAGAAAATTTCTTTATGTTCATCGGGTGAGTGAATATTCACCGCGTGAATGTACACAAAACGCGCAATGAGTTTATGCGTGGATAGCGAACTTTAACTGTGCACAACTGATCCGTACACGCTAAGCGCTGTAAACTAATCTGTCCGTTTTTGATACAGAGTGTACGTTGAATAGTGTCACACAAAACGAAGGATTGGCAACAAGAATGAAAATATTGAACGCAGTGTTTCGACTAACGCAAAGCGCCCAGTAATGGCCTTGCGTGTAGTTCTTAGGCGTAAGTCGGGATAAACAAGTTGTGCGTTAGCAGTTGCATATGCTATCTACATAGCCAGGGAATTTGCATAAATAGCAGTTATTGGCACGCAAGTTGTCAGTTTGCACCAGCAACTGCCAAAAGAGTTGGTCGCTAAGATCATTGCCTAAAGAACCGGTGGTCTGCAGCGGTCAATGTCGAGTGCTTATGAGGGGAAGAGTTTAGATGCTGGCTTGCTAATTACAATACGTTGTAAGTAGTGTCGGTAAAACCAAACATCTAAATAATATCAGAAGGATATGCAACAAAAGTAATAAATAACGAACAAATATAACAAGTGCACTTACAGCAAGGGTTCGGACAAAATACAGAGATGTAATCCGTGAGTGTGTTAGTGGAGCGTTGGGTGGAATCCTATAGATGTCGACGTAGTGATCTACAGGATGGAAACACTGTTTAGTCCACGGAGCACTGTAGCTGTGTTTTGTCCACCGGCGCGCGAGAGACCCAGATAGGCTGTGTTCAAATATGTAGATGGTCTCGTTGTCCTGTCAGCGCCCTGCCGAACACACCTGGTGGAATCTTGTGTCGTAAGCTGATGCCCTAGGTGAGGTTGGCTGTGTGTTACTGTGTTTACGTGAGTGTGTGTGCGTGTGCACGTGATATTGACCGCAGTGATGTTGGAACCCAGTGAATTGGTCCCATCTACTGCGGATGCATGCGCGGATGGGTCGCTTAGCTGTGGGTGTGGGCGTAACATTCTGGTCACGCGCCACTGAGAGCCGGTCCAGAATTATGACCTTGACCACACTACAGTGTGTGGCTGCGATTTATGGGTTCGAATCCCAATTGGAGAACCTCCATCCGGTAAGTCCCAATAAGGGTTGAAGTAGTCGCAGATTGAATACACTCTCCCACCCCATGTATGATTGGGTTAGCAAGTCCTATTGTAGCGAGAAGGCGTCCAATAAAGCACAATCTTTATTGTCCAACACGCTGGTTACCACGCTACGCACGCGCTCGCGTTTATGAGTCAGAATTCCAGTCCACAACACGCCCCGGTTTCCGCTCGCACGTCGTGTGCACTCCAGCCCGGTTTGAGTGTGGTGATCGGCGCCTTCTATCGGGGGTTTTCCGTCTGCCACTCCTCGTCCGTTAGTCCGATCTTGTTGAGCGATGGCTCGTCCGGTCGCTCGTGTTGTCCGCCATCTATCCACTGTGGGCTTTGACTGTATTCCGCGACCGTGTCGAGATATTCCTCCGAGTGTTGGAATAATCGCGCCCCCGATCTGGTCGTCCATCCTATTTTGCCTGCCATGCCTCGCCCGTTGGTCCGATCCAGTCGAGCGATGACTCATCCGGTCGCCCACGCTGTCCCCGATCCGCTCGCTGTGGGCTTTTGGACGTACCTCCCCGCGTTGAGGTATTCCGCCAAGTGTTGGAATACTCGCACCTCCGGTTTGATAATCCACCACGCTATGACATTAGCCTCGACAGTGACCAACATTCGTTGGCGAACGAGTTTTGACCTGTTCGATGGAACCCTATGGATAAAGGTGAACGATCGACCTATGTTGTCTTGATGATTACTGTCAGCCAGATGCTCTGCAGTTGCACTCGTGATTGATTTTTCCTATATCTGTCCCTATCCTCTCTGGATGATGTTCTCTGGTTCTGCTTGACAATTTCCGAGTTGGATGACCCGAAAACAAACGAGTGGATCCCCACGAACGAGTTGTGGAGCGACACCTTATCCCTCAAATTTAGAATGATTATCGGAGAACTGATGAATGAAACAATCGGTCCGGCTGTACATTCACTAATGAATTTCATCTCAGAACTGGAGTCAGATGACTCCGTCCGTTTTTCGGACGTCACTCCGATTAGAAGGGCTGACCGAAGTTTGAAACGCTCCGTTTGTCGTATGAATATTTGGTAAGGCTAGTGCAATAACTTCCACAGTTTCTCTAGCTTAAAATACAAATGAAACGTGGTTCAATTTTTGGCGAATACGACCGGGAAAATGTGCTAGTTAGATGCCTCGGACTGCGAGTTACAGTTTGTAGCCTGTAGTCTTCATGAGAATGACCACCTAGACAACTTTGTGACCAGCATATGAAGGCAGTTCAACCATCAGTAGGTAATCAAGGGGTTGATAGAAAACCCCATCACTGTCACGTCAGGTAACTATAACCACAGGATGTCCGTTTGGGAAGGACCATCGTGAAACAATTACTGTATTTAAAATCAAATGGTCATTAGTAGTTTTCCGAAGGTCTTCAGTAGCAAATGAAGTCAAGTCTTGATTGGCCTCATATACTCGAAAAATGCTCATTCAACCACGGTTACACAACTACTAAAGTAATGTGCTAAATAAATCGTAATAATTTGATGAATAGTTCCATCAGGAGATTTTCTCGCAAGATCAACTCGTTTAACTAATTATCATGCAAATTAAGGAATAGCCAGATTGTGGCGAGATGTTGTACAGGCGAATAAGACTGAGTTTACTGTCGAGTTGAAGAAGCGAAAACGAATGGGGACGGTCCCGAAAACAAGACCGGTTTGGATCAGAAGTATTCACTTAGCAAATGTGATATACGAGAACAAGTCATAAAACTTGTCGGAGATGTATGAAAAGCACCGTTATATTTGTCAAGTTAGTTGGACAATCATATAAATATGTAATGCGCTCTTTTTTCAAGAGGCGTGGAAAGAATTACGAATGTGCAGCCAGTCTAATAGAACATATAGAGTACACTCTCGGACGGCAAAACGAGTGTGGCTTTCAGCCACGCACATCATACATCTACGTACACACTCGTGGACAAAACTAATGAACAGAGTCAGCTAGTGTAGGCTAGCCGACTTGGACATCCTATAACAAACAGCACGTTTATCGCCCTCAACTGGCTGAAGTTTTACGCATGTGCGCTGGCGTTGCACAGGTGAATCTTTCTGAAAACCATACAGTCTTTAATTATTCACTGTTCAAACCTACATGAATATCCCCCCTTGGTCCATCCGACTGGGCATGATATCTGGATTGCTGCGCTGGACATAAAAAAAGAACAACACAGTCGGTATGCATGCGTCCTCACAAGAGTCGTGGTCCCGTTGTAAAAACGTTCAAATCCTCTCACGGAACTGTACCAATCAGCCACAGCACCGTCACACTGAATTATGTCTGTCCCGTCTTGCTTCCAAAACCCTCAGGAATTTCTCCGAGATCCAATGTCTGTTCAACCCACGTACCCCGTGCCGCATGCTACAGTACCTGCTTCACGAATGGCCTGTGAGATCTCGGTCCAGCAGCTATTAGGATCTTCGGAGTGAGAACCACTAAGGCAGCTTTCTAAGCTGGTTTGGTACTTATGCTTTACCGATGGTAAAGCCAGTTTCTCAACAGCTAATCGTTGCTGTCGGTGGGGTCGTTGCCCAGCAAAAGTAAGAAAACGACAACGTACCAACGCATGATCTGAATCCAAGCATGTGCTCCAATAAGAACGACAGTCTTGAATGGAACCCCGCCACCTATAACTAACGGCTATGTGGTCTATCTGAGACCAGGCCTGATTCGGAGAAGGCGGGCGCCAAGTATCATTGACGTGCACGATGCCTAAAACTAGTGCTGGCTAAAAATAGATTATGCTCAGCGCATAGCTGCAACAATCGCCCACCATTATCCGAGCGATGTGATGCTATCCCAAACCTGTCACTTAGACGATACTCGGGCTCACCGACCGACCTGGGCGTTCATAGATCCGGTCAAAATGACAGTATAAGAATCATGAGCTAACCGAAGGAGAGCAGCCAGCTACAACTGAAATGCTTCATTGACGCCGACGTCAATATAGTCAAGTGGGTCATTAATAGATACAATTAAACGATTTCTGAAGGTTCTTGCGTCTAAAGCTGGCCTTAACAGAACCTGCCAAGCGGACGGCACAAAGTCTACTGTTAACAGGAATCCAATCTACTAATGCGGCTGCGGCCGTCGTGCTGAGGACTATACCTACTCCAGCCTGACCTGTAACAGCGGCTGTGGAGTCACCCGAAGTGTATAACCAGTATCGGGTAGACAATGCGGGTGCTGTTAGTTCCATACGTTGACTACTGTCCTGGATTCTAGTCTCCGAGATACAGCAGACATCGACATGCAACGAGTCTAACGTTCGTGCGAGAGCGGCCTGCTGACCTATCTGTTTAGCGTGCGAACGTTGAAGGCACCTATATTAATTCGCATTCTAGGTCTAAGCAAGGGACGAGGGAGGCCTGAGGCTGAGTGGTAAGAGATGGGACTTACCGACACAGTGTTACTATGATTAGCTATATCTATTGTGGGACCTGTAGAGTAATCACCAGAAATGGAGGTCGGGAGGGGCCTGAGAGCTAAATTTGATAGGACAGTGGGGAGGGGTCAGCAGTAGCATGTTTTCGCCTATCCACCCTGCTGTATGCAGCAGATAGGGCGACCCGGTTTATACTGCGAGACGGCCGATGCAGTATGGTGTTGTGAATATTCATGGTTGTGTGTGGGCTGAGATACTGCCAGGACGCCCAGACCTAGACAGGAGAACGATTAGGGTTCTCAACCAAAGCCTTTGGCTCAAAAGCCTGTACCGCAAGGCAGCGGTTGGGTGGCAATGTACCAGAACTGGTACTTTTTCCGGAAAAAGATGCCAACCTTCTTCCAACCCCCAACCTGGAGGACCAAGTGATAATGATTTGCCTGACCTCTACCTACTGGTCTGTATTGTATGAGTGCCGCTGTCAATTTGAGCGTCACAATGCCCAGTTTAGCCCAATAAGTTCTCAAGATGCGCAAACTGTCACAACGCGCAAAGATTCAGTCTCGTTGGGACCTCTCTAATCCTGAACTTACTTCTAGTTGCAAAGGACGGGTTTGCTCGAATGCTGTTTGGTGATACTAAGATTCTTGCTCTAGAACTTACTGGCGGATACAAAATGACAATGGTCCGCCGATTAAAGCATGTCGAATCATAAAATCCCGGTTGATATGTGGGGTACCAACGTGTGGAATTACGGTCTTAAAAAAGGAGAATTTGGGCAGAAAATCTTCAGGTTTTGGCTGTCCTGCAAAAGTTTTTACAATATCTATCTTACCTGACAGAGATGTGATCCAATTACGTCCGAGGAGGTTAGAACAATTCCTCGCCATTAGGTGTACTGGAGAAGTCCACTTTTCGTTGCTAAATTGGATGAGGACCATGTACTTTCCTACTATGGAAATCCACTGTTCAGTATACATGCTCAGAGTCGATTGCCAAGTAGAAAGTCTTAACACACTTTTGACAGATGTAGTACTAACTATTGTTATCGACGCTCCGGTTGCACAGTATAAATTGAAGTTCGATAACAACTAGCAGTCATATTGTTGTCAGCTAAAAACGTGGATTACGCATGAACTGTTCATCTGAAAAATTAATACCTGAGATATACACTTTAACACAACAACCAAACACTCATTTGCGTATAACAATGATCCAAGGAAGTCACGGTTGTTACGGCCGCCAACGCCCAGTTCATGTATGAAATGGAAACCATTTCATGCCGAAGTGCATTCTAAAGCTTCTCCTTGTATTTTCCCCCGCTACTTCAATATTCGAATACATGCTCATGCTTCACTACTGAGTAGTTGTGTGGATGGTATAATACGATCTTTTTCCCTCATTACAATAACACTCAAAACGGTGTAAAACACGGGTCGCCTTCAGTGGCACCATCGACGGATGTTACTGGTTCTACCGGCGATTTATACTTCGACGGTCGATGGGCTTTTGTGTGATACACGCGAGCCAGATGACCAATTTTTCTACACTATCCTGTTTGTCTCAGCACTCGCTGGCCGAAGAGTGCTGGCTTCTGCGTCGACAGTACGCAAATGATTTGTTCGAGGTTTCCAGTGATTCATCAGTTGATTTGATAACAACCCGAACAGCATCCGTGTCCGTCTGTTGTGAAAATGTGGTCAACTGGTTAGTAACTTTTTTACGCTGTCGAACAGAAGGGCACGCTTTATCCCAGGTTAGAATAGGTTCATCGGAGTGGAGCAAGGTTGTTGTACCACACAAGTCAGTTCACGCTCTCTCTGAACCAACCAATGGAATTGGGGGCAGATCAAGGGGAAACAGTTGATCATGCGTAAGACAATATAGATATTATAATACCATATTATGGTTGGCATGCAGCAAAACAGTGCCCTTCTTAGTGCTTCTTCTATCATGACTGATTTCAGTTTGAGAATCATAAATTCATGAAATTCCGTAAATTTAAGCTATTCGTCCAATATTCAATGAAGGAACTGTAAAATACTGCACAACGTCTCGTAAGTGTGTTCAAAACGTCAGCAGTACTCTCTTCACTGCCAATGCGTGGTGAGGCATACGCGTCAAGGCCGTCTGTGTGCCTTACACTCGTGCCGGGACTCAGGCTGCGTTCTGATTGGTCGCGCCTTCAACGACCAACGCTCATTCGTCCACGCACATCAGAATGACGCTACCGACGGTGAATACCACAATACAATTTGTACTTCTGAGTCACGTGTTCTCCTAGCGTCGTTATAGTTGTAAAGCTTAATGTTGATTGCACACGTATTGCAATACAATACGCAATGTATCAAAGTATCGTTGACCCCCATCGTCAAGAGGCTGTCGGATTTATTCGATTTTGTGGGTCTCTGAAAAAACGCTATTTTGTTGCAACACAGGTAGTAATTCCAAACAATCCAGAAATGTCTAGTCCCAACGGTTCCTAGGAGATAGTGACTGTTTTTCACATGCAGTACACTATAGTTTTGCCTGCAAATGACATCATAACCGTTTTCCCATGTCGCCAAATAATGAGGCCTGGTGACCGATAACACGATGCCGCTGCCGTAGACGTATAAGGCTCGTAGCCCGAGCAGAGACGCAGAACACGTATGAACACACTACGTCTTATTGACTTAAAGAAAGATACAGACGGTCAGACGACTCGGAATTGTGGCCAATAAAATGCAAGGCAAGTAGATTGTCGAGGTTAGTCGCGGCCAAACAGAGGTGGCTATATAAAACAATTGGTTCGGTACTGCATATGTAACACGGATATTTAACGGTCTTAATAAATTGACAGTTTATTTGAACTCGCATATGACAGAGGCAGTTCATGGGGCATATAGACCGGTTGAGAGAGAAGTAATCATCCGACTCAAAAACACCTGGGTTGCGATAATCCAGCGTCCGTTACAAAACCAACCTATGATCGATACACCCAAGACCAAGTCCCAAACCTATTTGTTGTTCCCGTATTTGACTGTCTCTGAGTGTCCGAAGTTACAAATTAAATCTGCATCATTTGAGGTAGTATGGACGGTTAGACAGATTTCCGCTACTCGCCTGGCGGTCTGTCAGCATATCTATCATTGGAACGTAAGATGCGAGCTCGTATACCCATAACTAGCCTTGTTTTCAGACGTATTGTAAGACCTGTTTGAGAAAATGGTCACATGAGGCTCAGAACCAGATCGATAACCTATAAAGTCGTAGTATTGTCCACACTGTTGTATGGTAATAACACCTTGATACTAAAACAGCAAAATGCGAAATATATGGATTGCTTTCGTCAGTATCGTTTAAGACGCATCTTGAGAACCATGTGGTCCACATTGTTCCAAACATCTTGGTACTCCAACGAGCAGACATAAAGGAAATGAACTCATGTCGATGTTCAGCTGGGTTCGTTAGTTAGAATACAGCAGTAGGATGACCCACGAATGGATCGCTAAACAGCTGTTGTACGGGCACCTAAAAGCAGGCACGCGGAACACTGGTGATCAAAGGCTGTGGTACCCATATATTAACCAAATACATATTTCATGTTATCATATAGATCTTCGGTCACGGAAGGACGTAGTCTTGAGCAGTAGGGTGATCCGGACGGGCGTCCCAAAATTCGACCAGTTATTGCTGTGCAGCTGTGCATTTAAGCGCTTCGTTCAGAAAAGATCTAGGCACTAAGGTCGTAATAGTGCGACGAATGCGGCTGCGAATGAATGGGTCGGAAACACGGAACCACGTGACTCAGTGGTTGAGGTTGCATCAAAATCGGATCGTTGTCAGGACATACTCGTGTCTGCCTGCGCCCTTGAACAAAGAGCACACTTTTACCGGAAGCCAGACTGCCAAAGTCACGTTGGTGGACCCTGTGAACTATGCGTGCTTGCACTACCATTTCGGTGCGGCGATCAGATTTCGACATGTTTGATCCGCGAGAGCTAAGCGCCAGTTAACCGAATGTTTTGAGTTCGGGAGGAAACCGCTACGGACACAATCCCCATCATTTAACTACACTTTCAACTCGCATATGTGAGAAGTCCACTGTGCCCGAATTCACGTTTATCCCATTTTTGCCTACGTTCCCCATTTGTACTTTATCCTGTCGTTATGGTCTTGATCGTGGTTGTGCCAAACGAAAAATGTTGTTGTCCAAATCTGTAGAAGCGTTGTGATCGTATAACAACTCAGTTCTTCAAGAACATCACCAATGTATACGTGAGCTGTCGGCGCTTTTTTGCAAACACTATCGTACTGCCCACAGCTTGAAACCCCCTATATTGTTGCTAATGATTTCTATGGTTCACAAAATGAAGCCAGAGTGGCGGGTCAATTAGGTCGCTATATGCACTTTCGGACAAAATAAACGGATAGGAGTATACATCATTTCTCAGACGTGAGAGAGAACTCACATTACGAATCTCCTGGCAGTCACAACAAACTCCTGCAGATCGCCAAGCGCGTCTATCTGTCAGAATGCTGTCCCAATCTGTCATTGCTTCACGTGTTTCCGTGTTCAATACTAGAATGTCTTGGAGGCGGGTCGTTTCCTCCAAGTTCATATCTCTCTCATATCCGTTTCCTTACATTTGTAAACCATCCGACACAACTCGTCCCTCAAACAACTCTAAAACAGAAGCACATATCCAAGGCTATTTCTGTCCTCTGTGCAGGCACATGTACCAGTAATCATCTACTTCTATTATCTTTGTGACCTACATGTAACACACAACTTGCAAACATGAGACATGGTCGTGTCACTATCTCCAGATGACTTCAAAGTGGGCAGGCATGTTGCCATCTCACATGTACTACCGACGGTTTGGTCGACTGAGCCAACCACATTCGGATTGGAGATTACGTACGATCGATAAACATACGCATATTGTACGGGGACATTAGCCGCACGAAAAGTGGTTGCTCGACCAAACGCACAGCTCATCCGGAAATTCAGACCTATGACCAGCTGATGTTGTGATCACGACGCAACCACGTACACACTTCATAGGCCCAGGAACTCCGGCCAGGCGCCAAAATCCAGAGTCCAGACCAAAGAGCTTACGCGACAGGCACGAGGCTTAACGGGGTCGGGTGAGCGAGCGAGCACAACATACCACTGAAACCACAGCCAGATTAGCTGGCTATGAGTGGGAGGGCAAGCACACGCGTATGTCCACGCTGGTTCCTAGGGTGTGTGAACAGCCAGGTGTTATCGATCATGGGCCCCGGTGGCCAAAGCACGGGGCCGACGGGGTCAAGCTACTGCACTGGAAATGCGCGTACACCCCTGACCCACCTACAGCCAGCTAATCTGGCTATGTTTTCAACGGTGGGTTGGGTCGTACGCTCATCCGACTCGGTTAGGGGGCGTGGCCGTTTGGTAAGCTCTTTGGCCTGGACTCCGGATTTTGACGCCAGGACAGAGCACCGGGACAATCGGTACCAATCGATGGGGTGGAGGCGACCAACGTGATTTCCAATTTGTGGACTGGTATCCGAGTCAGACAACCCAGTTATTGGCCAAATTGGGGCCGGTACCCGCATGGGAAATTAAAGATCATGGCGAGCCCCGGTAAGTCCGTCGAACAGGTCTGGGATTCACATACGGTGACTGGAACCGTCTTTCCGGCTTTGAGGATCGGATAGACACCCAAACGATAACGGTGTCAGTCAGGAAGTTGGAGAAGTGAGTATAGTACAGCGAGCATTGGCGAACATAGTTTATTTTCAATGCAGAGGAAACGCGGGTGAGGCCAGTGTTACGGCGGCTCTTCCATTGTTGCAGACGGCCGATGTACTTTTACCCAATCACACGTTTACACTTGTTCGTCGAACCAGCCGTTAGTGGTCTGGCCAAGTCGGATCAATAGGTTTCCGCCTCCTGATTGGTTGATTGTTAGACTGGCCACATTTATGGTCATGCCACGTCCGTGTTGGTCCCGTACTGAATGACGAAAATCCAGTGTACGTTCTCATGCCTCGTGTTATGATCCGCATGGTTAGTAGAGCTATAACAACCAATCGGAACTTCAGCATGTGCAATCTGTTACTTGGACGTCTATGAGAAAATTAACCCGGAAAATCACGATCCTAACGTTATAGTTCTTTAATACATTGTTATGGGTCAGCCCTCAGTTCTCAAAATCGATCATTTCATAAAAGAGGAGTTACATTTAATTCACAAACCAAGAGAAACTGGCTTGACCCGATCTCGACGATAATTTAGGCCAATAAGGAACAGGCTAGACGACGGAGTGAGACAGACAGGTTCAGGCGAACACACAATAGAGAACCCAAGCCATATCAGTAACTGGCGTGGCCTCGCACGTGTTCTGAGCAGCGTTTCAAAAATTGTTGTAACTGGATCTACGGCCTACGAGCGCGTAAACAGACAACAGAATAACGGTTAATGAAACGGTAGATAACGGAACGACGGTCAACGGTAATGAACAACTGACTACGAAGTAAGCACGACTAATTCGTATCTTCCCGGCCAACCCAACCACCTGAGGCTAACGCATGAACACAGAAAAAAGACTGGCCTCCGGACAGAGCTCTTTTTATGTCACTCAGTCCGAAGACAACACGGTCACAAACTAGATCATATTTAAAAGGTTAGACTGACTGAACGGTCGTCGAAGAGTATTGACAGTAGCAGTCGCCGTTGGTGAAGTGAGTGGTACGATTTCAGGAATGAGGACGTCCTGTTCCTCAGGGAGTTTGAACTCTGGGTCCACAAGTGCCGAAGCTACGTTTTTTCGAACAGGATCCAATCTTGTTTTCAATTTGGGGATCCGTTTTTGGCTACGCGTAACTCAACGATCAGACGTGGATCGTTACAGTACTCAATCTGACGAAACTTGGAATTTTGCTGATACCAAGTAATTCCGAACTCATGGAACCCAAGGAAGATTCCGGATGTGACAGGCAAGTCCGCCGTTCTGTAGATGCTGTTTCAGTTTCTGGCTCATACGTTAGTCGTAGATCCACACGCAGTCTTAAGAGTTTGCAGGCTAGGTCTACGTTGTTGCTAGCTGAGCTTAAGGAACGTGAAGTCATAGCAGAAGTCGCATTAGAGCGTAAGCTGGCCCAGGCTAGAATGGAAGTTGAGAGGGCTAGATTGTTGCTTGATCTAGCTGAAGATAAATATGCTCATGTTGACGCTTACCCCGTGCGGGAGCATTCAGTTGATCGGGATGCTCAAGTGAAACAGTATTTGGAGGACCACAGCGTAAAGCCAGCTCCAGAATTGAGGCCAATACAGTCCGACGAGCATCCCATCCCAGTCCACCCATCGTATACTGTTCTGCCAACAGCCGCTAGTCTTGACCTTCCTAAAGTTGAGTTGTGCTCTTTTGATGGTGACCCCATAAATTACTGGAAGTTCGTTCGGCAATTTGAGTGTTATGTCGAAAGGAAGGTATCAGATGACGCTCAACGGATGTTGTATTTGTTACAGCACCACCGGGGTCGTGCCAAAGAAGCCAGTAAGTGGGCACACCTGCCGAACGTTACATTCGGTGAGATTGAGGGTGGTGAGGTCACTATTCTCCTCGAGGCGCATTGGCTCCTAGATCAAAGGCTAGGGGGACGTAGACAACCATACGCGGTGAGGACTCTATTCGGTTGTATGTTGTGCGGACCTTTGACTAGTGAATGCCAGACGAAGGCGTCCGTCAACTGGCTGTCACAGGACGTTCCTACGTTGGTGGACCAGATTCGTGTCTTATATGATACTGAGTTCAATAATATGTCACCGAATGGCCCCACACTTTCCAGAGAGGATTCGGTGGCTTTGTCACTAATACAGTCGTACGCGTTGGACGCAAACGGGCATTATGAAGTGCCCCTTCCTTGGAAGTGTGAGCACCTCACCTTTCCTAACTGCAAAATGGTTCAGAAACGTTTGTCGTACTTGAAGAGGAGGTTAAAACGTGATGCAGATACGTTCTCAAAGTACGCGAACGTGATACAGCATCACATTGAACGTGAGTATGTTGAAAGGGTCCCACAAGCTCATCTTGATCCAAGCTACCCGCACCGGTGGTACCCGCCACACCACCCTGTACTAAACTCTAAGAAACCAGGGGAAGCTCAGAGTAGTCTTTGACTGCGCGGCTAAATACCAGGGACTGTCCCTGAATGACAGGCTGTATCAGGGCCCTGACTTGACTACAAACCTGGTAGGCGTATTGCTACGATTTCGCATGGAGAAAGTGGCAATTTCGGCGGATATCGAAGAGATGTTTCTGCAAGTACGCATCCCCGTTCGTGACCGAGGTATGTTCCGTTTTTGTGGTGGCCCGAACATGATCTTGCAAGAGATCCAGTAGAGTACCAAATGGCTTCTCATCCCTTCGGCGCTACCTCCTCGCCCTTCTGTGCGAGTTACGCATTACGACGTACCTCTGAGGACTGTGGGTCGATGTATGAAATTTCCACCGCGAATCAGTTCGGAAGAGTTTTTATGATGACTGTCTGTTTCTGTTTCCAACGCGGAGATAGCAAAACATTTTGTGAGAGAGGTTTTTGACATGTTGGCAAGAGGAGGCTTCCGGCTGAGAAACTGGGTTTCGAATGACCGTGAGGTGCTAGCATCAATACCGACCTCAGAGCTCTCACCCTCCCTAGTAGATATTGCAGCCAAATCCCTACCATCACAACGAACTCTGGGTATCCAATGGGACGCTGAAACGGATGAGTTTCGCTTGAGCCTCCAGCTTCCAGACAGAGCGGAGACTAGGAGAGGGATGCTATCCTGTGTCTCCTCGCTATACGACCCTTTGGGCTTTGTCTCGCCATGGCTGCTGCCAGGCAAACGCTTGCTTCAGAAGTTGTGCAAAAGTGGTCTCGGATGGGACGAACCGTTGTGTCTAGAAGATCGCAAAGAGTGGCAAGCCTGGTTGACAAGCTTAAAGGCTCTTGATGACTTCCGAGTTCCACGCTGCATGCTGTTTTCGCAGGCTATTGTGACAGAGCTATCCGAGCTGCATATTTTTGTGATGCCTCGGAAGGGGGTTATGGAGCAGTAGCGTATGGATGCTTTACCTCAAATGAAGGTGCCAGAAACAGTGCACTGCTGTTTAGCAAGGCTAGAGTTGCACCATCCAAAGCGGTGACTATCCCGCGACTCGAATTAATCTCAGCAGTCTTGGCTGTGAAGTTACATGGAATCATCGTTGGCAACTTGGGTCAGATGTTCCGATATTGTTATTTTTGGACTGATTCTATTATTGTCCTCTACTATATACACAATGTATCAACTCGGTTCTGCACGTTTGTGGCTAACCGCCTTTCTGTGATCCACCAGTCGTCGACGCCCAAACAATGGAGGCACGTGAGATCCGAAGAAAATCCGGCTGACTTAGCTTCGCGCGGTTTGAGGGCGGCCTACTAAGAGACAAGTGGCTGAAAGGTCCTGAGTTCTTGAGTCGATCTTGCAGGTCATGGCCTCCGAAACCCAACTCTCTCGTTGAGCCCAACGACATCGAACTAAAAAGACACCGGCTCACGTCAACTTTGTCGTACAAGCAAACGGCCTGCATAACCTTATTATTCGGTATTCAAGTTGGACTCGATTGCTCAAAGCCGTAGTGTGGCTTACCCGGTTCAAGTGCTACATTATAAAACTCCATGGTGGGCGCTCGGAATTGATTTTGAAAGCCGGCTCCCTGAGTTTAAAGGAGATCAAAGCGGCAGAAGTAGATTTGATCAGATCAGTGCAGTCGGAGTGTCTCCCCGGACGCAAAGGTAGGCCTGAGGCTATTTTTTCTGATAACGGTACCAATTTTGTAGCCGCTGACAAAGAGCTTAGAGGCTGGGTTCGCAACTTAGGTAGCGAGTCCGTCAATGACAAGCTCTTACAAAAGGGAATTCAGTGGCACTTCAACCCACCGTATGCTAGTCACCGGGGTGGAGTATGGGAGCGATTGATTCGATCTGTCAGATGTATTTTGAGCGCAATCTGCCGAGAGCAACGAACCGATGACGAAACCCTCCTAACTTCATTGGCTGAAGTGGAGCGTATATTAAACAACAGACCATTGGTTCCTGTTGCCGCAGACGGTCCTGACAACATCGCTCTAACCCCGAATGACTTACTTCTCTTGAAGAGCAATACAGGGTTGGCCCCAGAATCCAATCTGGTAGATAGGTACACTAGGTGTTGGAGACAAGCGAATCACATGGTAACTACCTTTTGGAGAAGGTGGTCTCGAGAGTATGTGTCATCGTTGCAAGTGCGCCAGAGGTGGTTGACGAGGCAACGTAATTTTCAGGTGGGTGACGTTGTTCTCGTTGTATCCGACGGACTGACTAGAGACCAGTGGCCCATGTGAAGTAGACACTGACGAACTAGTCCGTACTGTAGAGGTTCGCACGAAGGCAGGTCTATTGAGGAGAGACGTGAGGCGCCTTTGTTTGTTAGAGGGGCATGACTGTTAGACACTACGGTTCGCGAGGTCTCCAACGTATGTCGTGTGGATAGTTATATTAAGTATAGGTAGGTAGGGAGCCAGAACTGTGCAGCACTACCGCGGTCTGCCAGATGCAGACGAATTTTGGCGGGCGCTGTAAATTTGTTGATCCATGAACTGAGAAAATTCGTCCCCATCGTTTGCATTCCCCATTTTCCCACTAACCTGACACTTGTTCCCACTACCTCACCCACCCCGTTTTGTTTTATTGAACTAATGTGTCATTAACTGTCCTTGGCGCGAGTAGCCATTCTTGTCCTGGCTTACTGGCGTGACGGCTGACCTTTGACCTTGCTGGTCCTGTTGAGAAACTGTTGATTTTGCTGGACGAGACTATCGTCGCGAACGATTGAGGTTTGCTTTTTGTAATTACTTGATGCATTTCTTTAATAGTACCGTAGAAATTGTTGGATCCAATCTTGTTTTCAATTTGGGGATCCGTTTTTGGGCTACGCGTAACTCAACGATCAGACGTGGATCGTTACACCTGGTATCACAACTTTCAGCGACCAGGGTTTCGTCCACCTGCTTTTAGCTGTCGCTACAATTGCAATGTCAGAATCCACGCCTTAGCCACACGAATTGCGTGTCCTAACCAGGAAAGCTGGCTAAGCATCAGCATGGATTCAACCCTGTCCATACCTGTTCGGCGATTCCTCGACATTCGAGATCCCGTTCGAACACCGAATTCTATGGGTGTGCCTTAAACAATGAAAATGAAAACAGCTCAGATTTACCTTTTGCTCATATAGTGTCCAGGTCTCACTGCAACACATCAGCGTGGAATGGATCACTATCTTGTAGACAGGCAGTTTCGTTTTCATCCATAGGCCACACATCTTCCAAATCGCTTGAAAACAGCACTAATATAGGCTACGTAAACTTGAGTAACACTTAGGGAAATACATGCGAACCAACCTTGTTGACGGAGACGCTAAACAAATCGGACGGTCACCACAAACCGTTCCGAAGCAAACAGGGCAAATAATCTAGCATCACCCAACGTTGCTCGTACACAGTACAAGTGGGCTCATTGGCTGTTAAAACACGCCCCAGTACTACACAAAGACTGATTCATCGAAACGTGAATGAAGTGAATAGATGTTCCTTGGCGAATGCTGGTTACCGGTTCAGGTGAGAAGTTGAAGCTCCTCGCATGTCATCAGGACAGCCGATCAACACCGATTGGCGAACATTCACTCAGCTCATCCACGATTTGATGCAGTATCCTATGAATTCGGCTACATTTGCGGTCAGCTAGAAAGCCCATTTATACTGCACGTGTGATTGACTGGACGACCTTCAACGAGTCTATTCAACTGATAAATATCACTTATAAGCATTCCTGGTGAGAATTGATGGTCTTCCATAACGTGACACTGTGAGAAGAAGGTGATGGAGCTAGTCAATGCTAACTCTCAAACACTCATGATATCAGTGGGAAGCAGATATGCACTTTGATTCATACCACAGAGAATTTCCAGCATACTGAAACGGAGAACAGAGGCACGTCTGGGAACGTCTGAAAACGTCACCATTGTAGTGAGATCACCTTCGACGTCCCCAAAATCCTAAACTCCCTGCGACGTGAGAGTTGCCTTACCAGTACCACCGTGCCTGTTCACATTATCTTGTGAATGTAAATTTACTACAAACCACTAACATCAAAGTTAGTGTGTTGGCGTAGGTATCGCAGTCTTAGTCGTGGCTGTATAATGAATCCGCGCCATCTCTACTACTATAGGCTACATTCACTAGGATAACAATGTTTTAGCTGTCACCGTTGGGAACGCCGCCCAACCAGTCTGACGCTTGTTTGAATTCTGAAGGTCGACTGGAGTTTCCGTCGACATTCGTCCTCTCTGGCGGCTGCCGTGCGGTTGTGCTTGAGGTTCTCTCACGTCCAACTCCCTAGCGCCTTTAACTGTTGCGTTGAAGTCTGCTTGTGAACGGTGAGTAAATCAATAAATAAAGTTTGTTTGCAGATTCGCCGTCTTCTCACTACGACTTCCGTTCCGCGTTAACGTAAGGCTGGGAAACCTTGGGCGTACGAACCTAGGAACTAGCATCACGATAACCTTAATTGAACGATAGCTAGTTCCGTTTGGCAGTCTTCTACCACTTGCCAATATTCCTGTTACCGGTTCAATGATATATGAAAAAGCGAGGATGTATGCTGCAACATGCAGATGAGTGAGCACGTAAAACGTGTGACTGCGATGGCTTAAAATTAGCAATGCATTCGTGAAGAAACGTTGAGCAACGAAAGTCCTGATATACACAACAGAAGTGTGGTAGAATGAATATCGAAGTTTTGGAGTCATTTGCATTTTACTTACATGTAGTAAGTCAGTCAATTATGGAGCCTAATACCTGGAGAGTGTTTACCTTTATAGCAATGTCACTTAATAGAAACCGAGTGTGATGCAACTGCCGACCGTGACAACAAATTGCCCTACTCGTACGGGCTCATGCAGTGCATGTGTAAAAAACGGTTGGCTATCGAAGATGAGGAGACTCTTTCATGTCTAGTACTTGCATCCAATTCGGTGCGAAACCCCCGTGTCCATTTCTTTGTTCAGTCTTCCGTAAACCCGTGTTGTTTGACTGCAGACAATGCTGTAAGACTAACCAGACAGCGATGCTGTTGGTAGGCTCACTGTGTCTGCACTTACGAATTTCAAGTCAAACGGTCTAACTGCTACAAACTCTGCTATAAACGTAAACTGTCAGTCCAATAGTTCCCAACATCTACTAAAACACTAAATCGTCACCCATCAGTCACACGATAAACATACGAGCCTCATTAGAAGACAATGAGACTTATCTTGCTTGAAACTTCCTTGTACAGAATGAATTCCATCTTTTTAAAAAAATGAAGAAGATAGCCTCACGAAAGCCATGCGGACAAATGAAGCATACTTTTCTCATCACGAATTCGATCAAAACAGATAACAGGCCAATATTGTGAGGGTTCTGACCGAATCAACTTGACCACATTTGTATAAGTGTATAAAATATATTGTTTATACACCAACACGACCAACACAGAGACAACAAAGAAAGCCGAATAACAAGGTTTACAGTCACTGTGTCGAACATGCTAACGACAATCCTACAAATCAGTTGTTGCTGATAATTTAGGCTGGATTTGAACCAGCAACAGAAAGAGCACGCCAGAAAGCAGCACGCGCTCTCTCAGCTAAGCGACAAGGCTACGCCGGGAGTTCATAAATTTTAGGTTCAGTTACTCATCCAACTCACTGTTTACTATGGAATTCCGAAAGGTAATTCAAAGTATTTACTGCTCAAATACAACATAGTACCAACAACTCCAAGGAAACGCGGTAATTCGGCAGTGGCCTAAAGTATGGAATGCGCTGTGTGACTGCCGGATCATACTGGAGCTGTCATTAGAATGTGACGTACAATGAACGATGCAAGCATCTTGTTTTTATGTCTGGCTGTGGCGTCATGTGTTTGTGTGACATATTGTTTGTCCCACTTCGGGATATGCTCTGTTAAATCGCACCTAGTGATTCAGAATAACTCACTCAGTAAAGCGTTCTCGACAATTCCAATAACGCCTATTCAGACGGCTGGGTTAACGGGACTATCCTGCAAGCCTCAAAAACGTCCGAAAAGGCCTTGTTGGAAGTGTTGAGTACGCGTCACTGAGTTAATTATCCTAAATCGCCAGGAGCGATTTAACAGTACTTGAATGTGAATCAACCGGATACACAAATTATCCAGCAGAAAAGCGTTCAAAATGGAGTAACCAAACACGAGTCCGCAAATAGCCACCAGTCAACGGGAAATGAGCTCATTAAAACAGTCGGGTGCAGATGAAGGTGAAAGCGTGTCAAACAATACCAAGAAAGAAAGTTTACTAGATAAGCAATGGTAGTTGCAAAAAAGAAGAAAGCAAACATTTTATGTGCAGCTTATGGTACAAAATCCATCATGATTGTTTACTGCACCTAATAAAGACAAATATGAGATCGGCTTTCCTACAAACAAACCAAACATGCCTCAACGGATTCATCGCTTCGCATCATACCAAACAAAAGACGACAAACGTACCAGACGAACTTCAACAGATCCAACATGCACGGTGATCCCGGCTCACAGATGGCGTTAAGCGCAGTCTATGTGAGATGTTCCGCATTCATACTGATACGCAGAGACATCGGTTGATTAACACAGGGTGTTACAATTCAGTGTTTTGAACAACACGGCTGAAAAATCCGCGGTGTGTGTGTGGTGAGAAAACTGACATTGACGTAGCTTTTGCAACGCTGCACTAGTGTCCACTAATCTGCCATTTGATTATCAAGCTTTTTAATGAAAATGTAAGCAGGACCTGGCTGATATAGAGTGTCACATATTTTTGATAACGAGCAATTTCGTCCAAGGATTTATGCATCACTTTGACATTAACTGATTGATTAAAATGACTTTCTAACACAATATAAAATTGGTACACACAGGTTCGCTCTTCCCTCTGTCTGAGCAATCGCATGGCAGTACTGTAAGAATTTTCCATTCAGATTCTTAGCTCCGTCTTACTACAAACATCGTCACAGCTTCGATCTTGCTTCAGCAACTTATGCGCAACACCAAGTCAACTGTGCTTATCGGAACTTGATACTCTGAAGTATTGTGATGGTCGACCAATAGCCACCATTTGTGTCCAAAACTACGATTATCGTAACTTTTTCGAATCCTTGAACGTTTGTGTTGCATTCGTTAATGTTTGGTATTATTGACAGCCCCGCGAGGAACGCCAGCATTTAATTAGACTGTTCATTAACTCATACATGACCACCACTGGGAGTACACACGCTTACCTCATTTGTCAGTGAGCTGAATTCTGTAATGCAAATCGGATTTTTCTGGTACAGAATAGCAATATTTGTTCCAGGTCGCTTTAAGACATTCTTAAATCTAATAGATACTCTCACACAAGAAAACAGAAATTTGATACATTTGTCCAAGGAGGAACATACATAAACAACGACTCTACATCATAGGAGTGTAAGTGTTCTCGACTATTCACTTTCTCAAGTAAACAAGTTCGAAGCTGTCCTCCAGACAGAAATAGATGGTTCGCTTCCGGATGGGTTTCAAATATTTCACAAGCCATTTCACCACTCTGTGCTTCGGCAAGTTAGGTACAGAAAAGATCCGTCGAAATGAAAATTTGGAACTGTGGAGTTTCGGAAGTCCGCGGAAACTGAGTTTCAATTGAATCTGAAGATATAAAAATTGCCTCAGCGATCAACTTGCCTTACGGTAATATCTCTAGGCTTCTGTTTATACTCTGCTCTGGTTGTCTGGATTTAGATTATTGGATCTCAAAATATCGTTCAAGATAGATTGCACCTTCTTGCTACAATCACTTCCATTTATGCGACATTTCTGAAAAGAACAATTAGTCCAAAGTGCTTCTGTCAGTCCGATTCTACACTTTGTTACACCGATCAGATACACTTTCGATGAGAAGGTGGTGCGTTGGAGCACAGACTGTTGTCAATAAGACAGTTTCGTTTGTGAGTAGTGTAGTGCGTATATTCAGGAACCAAAGGGCAGATGTTGGAACAGTGTGTACGCACTATGGGTGACTTGTCCCCAATGTGAATAACAATGTTCTGCTCCCCAATGTGTGTGTGGATACATATCAGCCATGCACATGAGTGTGAGCGTTCATTGTCTGATATTTTAACATGACCTGTATATGATTGCTAGCAATAAACAATTTTGTAGGCCAAACGTCTTTTGCAGTCACAACAGTACTACTAGCCTTAATCCTTGAAAGAAGTTTCTACTCTTTTGCTACATACGACTAGAGCGTTATCTTCGTAATGTTTCTGGTTGTTCATCTTCAAACGGACACCCTACGACCGATTTTGTCTTTACTTGGACTCCTAAAGTAGGGAAATCGAACCAACCACCTTTCGGGTTGCGAGCCCGCCCGGCCACAAGCACTATGGACAACGTTTATGACCGGGGACTTCGTATGTAAGTGAGTTACAGCTTGTTTTTCACTCTGTTAGTATGGACGGACACAGGACGTTATCTTTCGGGAAAACACAGCTCCTTCAATACTGTGAGGAGGTTAAAAAAAATCAGGTGTTTGAGCATTTAAAAATAAGAGTCGTTGTCTTGAACATCATCCAGTGTTGCCAGTTCGTTTACCCTGAAGGCTGAAAATGATTCCCATATGACTGGTGATTATCCATCACTATTGCGTGAACTGAAGCACACTCTTCTCCTGATGAAGATCATGTGGGTCACGTTTCCATTAATCGAACTCATTCGAATAAACGTTTTCGTATCAGCGATGCAAGTAAAATGTCACTGATTGATTGAACAAACTTCACCTCCAACCCACAATAAGTGATACCGTATCTGCTGCTGAGTCAACGAAACACTTCTCATCATTTTATTAAATTGCAACCTCGCAGTTCGAACGTCTGTCGCGCAGTTAGCGGAGGGAGGGATACATTGCAGTCAGTTACCGAGTTGACTCCTGAAATGCTTCCTGCTACATCAGAAGACAGTTGCTAACATTCATAGTCCGTTTTGTTCTACTAAAACTACCTGTTGACTCCTTCGTTTCACCTGCACGGTATTATACCGTCTTCTTAGATAGCATACACTAGCATTTCTAAGTCTCAGGAATCTTACGAGGTTCCCGAGTATGATCAGCTTCGTTTGTTTGAACGTTAAAAGCCTCCTCAGTCCTATATCGGTCAGTTTGCCTCCTGGTGAACTGATTTGTTCACAAAAACACAAAATGAAGCACCAGTCAACTGAAGCCTAAACACGCCCAGATCACCGGCAAATGTGTCGACATCTGTTTTGTGGACTGCGTGTTGACTCGTATCCGATCAAACATCTCGACGTCTACGTGAATTTGAACGCTAGACCGAAACGTCAATCCAGCAGCAACCCAATATGGCCGACCAACTTGTCGTGGTCACTTTCTGTCATTTCCACGATTTCTCAGTTGCAGTTCTGTTATAGAACCTGGCTTTTATAATGCAACTAGTAATGGTTTTGAGTGTTGCTACAAACAAAAATAACACTTTAAACATGAACCTGACAAAGTTCAGTTGAGAAAACAATTTAAACGCATAAGTTAATGGCGGTGGTTGAAAACGAAATCATCGAAGAATCATTGGCTTAATAAAAGGTGCTGTTGACCGCTAGTTTAGTGTTCATTTTGTCAAATTACTCATACTAGAGTTGTCTGTGTTCAGTCGTTTCCTCCTGTCGGTTCTGCAATTGTGTCTCTTAAATCGAACTGTCACATCGGACTAATTGAATTACCAGTGTAGTGGCCACCGCCCCTACACGAAAATCCTGATTTGTTGGGTTGCCAACACTTTCATCAGTATCAGTGGACATAATAGTAACACAAACGGGCACATCCAAGTCCACTCCTCACAGAACTGTAATTACCACGACTCTCGTCGTTTCTTAATAGTTCTCATCTCATCAGTTCAGTGGAATAGTAATTGGAAATTGTGCGGAAAAGTTATTAGCTAATGAGTTGACTAACAAATTCAATTCACTTTAATTCAGCTTCTCGTACCGGCAGGAGCGCTGACAGCAACGGGGACGAGAGATGCTGATATAGCTTCAATTTGCCCAGACAAATTGCACACAGTCGTCAATCTACCAAATGACTTCGATTCAGTGATACTGCTAAGAATGGGAGTTGAGCTTTCCAGTCACATTGTAAATAGTTTGTGTGAGAGAGGAAGAGAGATAAGGGTTTTACTTTCATGTTAACATACCAATTGGCTAACCAGCACTGAAAAACTGGAGTACAAATGCCTCACTCACACGCCTACTGGTCTTATTCCTTCGGGTTTACACCGGATATGTGGTGTGTGAGTGGAACCACAAGTGGTGCAGCGCAAGCCACTTGTGGTGAGTGTTATGCGCAGACGTCCGTTGACTTCGACCAATGTGACAGGCTAATCCAAAACGAATGCCACCAACCGCGTGCGTGCGCGCCCATTAAAGACGCAGACCTGAATATGCATAGAGTGCTCCAAATGGAATTGAACGGCCGTGTGGTCAAAAAGGGTTCTGCAAGAGTATCACTAACGGTTCATCTTCGGTTAAGGGGAAGAAGATGCTCCATACCCTACTGCTATCAAATCCACGTGACAACGCTCATCACTTAATCCTATCCCACAAATGTGAACTGTGTGACCGTAGTAAGAAATGACCCCGAATCGCGGTAGTCCAACCAATGACACAGAACGCCACTGTTAAATCGCGCAGCTGCAGTTTCTTGCTCGCACACGATAGGAGCAAACTATGCCTATGTCAGAAGTTCCTTTGTCACCAGAACAACGCATAAAGCTCGTGGATAAGGCAATGAGAAGACGCAAATCATGTGATGTTCTCCGGAGTAACATTTCGTACATTCTGATCACACATGGACATGTAACTAATTTTAAACATTAAGATAAGGTTCCATAGGGCGGAAATAATGGCTTAAGGGATTAGACAGACAGACACGGAAATGAAGATTAAACAAATGGGGATGCTGACTACCAGGGCAGCCGCAACGTCAACACAAATTGTTTTTGAACACACAGGAGGGGATTATGACGTCTGATAGCCAAAGCCTCAGCAAACTGGAGGATGCGTTTCCGGTGGCTTCGAAAAATCACAGAGAATGCGTCACAAACCTTGACTCTGTGTCCTGTTTGGATTGTGTTTTGCTATTGATGACGCTGGGTGCCGTCCGTCGGCCTCTATGCACGCGCCTGGCCGGCCACTTGGGAACGTGCTTCTTGATACGAGAAGCTAGCTGTCGGTTTGTCCTCCCTATGTAGCTCATACTGCAACTACATGAATATTTGTATAAACAATGGGATGTGACAGACGTAGGCTGTTTGTTCGTAGCCGAGGAGACTGGTAAGGCCTTGGTTCGCTGTATTATGCATAGTTTTACAGCGTTATAGGATCTGGATACAGCAGCTGTTAGACGTCTTTTTGTCACTGTTGATCAGCCATAAGCTAGAAATGGAAGTTCTTCTTTGATACCGTTGTTTCTTGTATCTTTGGGATAATAACACTGCTATACTTCTTGATAAATTGCCAATGGCCCGCAGCGTATCTGTTAGTGTGCTCAATTCTTGTGGTAGATTATCATCTACACATAGCCTCCGTGCTTTGTGAAAAAGCGTTCGAACTAGGCTTCTCTCATATTGCACTGATAGTCAGCATCCCCATTTGTTTAATCTTCATTTCCGTGTCTGTCTGTCTAATCCCTTAAGCCATTATTTCCGCCTATGGAACCTTATCTTAATGTTAAAATTAGTTACATGTCCATGTGTGATCAGAATGTACGAAATGTTACTCCGGAGAACATCACATGATTTACGTCTTCTCATTGCTTATTCAAGTTCATAAAGGGAACAAATTGCTTTAAATTCCTCCAGAGAAGATTCCTGAAAGAGACTACCGGTAAACAAAAAAGTTCATGTTTATCTCCGCAGCCTACAGTGAAAGTACTGACCTGGACGTTACTGACCGGTATTCTCGTATGAATGATCTGCTTATGATACCCTGACATCAGTTGATGTTAAAGCATTACATCCGAAGCTGAATAATCCGTAATGCATTGTGAAGACGAGCAAAATCAAGCAAATTACAATGAACACAACTGCATAGCTCGAGGTTGCCAAGGTGATCACGAAAATATGTAAAGATGTGAGTTAGTTAATAGGTCTGGTAAGAACGGAGTGTAGTAGGAATAGAGCATTCTCTATAGAGGATGCTGCTTTGTTTACAATCGTTTGAATACCTCGGGGACTATGTAGCATGTGCTGATGAGCATGCTCGACTAACAAATCAGATGCCTACTGTGTTGATGTTCAAGTTCTGTCCGCTTGAAAACTGCATTTTTAGAATAGAAATGAGATAGCCAGCAGGCCAGTCAGGTCCACAGTAACCTTCACTCCATTCTGGAACCTGAGTCATGAGAGAGTCTTGCTGTTTTGCGAACAAATCGCTTTTTTGCGTATCTAGAGCGAAAGTTCATTATGCCAATAAAATTCTTTTGTATTAGACGTGCTACAGGCTTCCTAATCAACCTGAACCACATAGTATTAATAACCCTAATTCATTGTTGATTGGTGGATGTCGCGGTAAGTGTAGACGTACCAGCACACATAAGTGGTCATAGTGCTTGCATTCTGATAGATTTTTCTGCCAACCTCTTTAAAAAAAGCACTAATTTCGACGACCACTATTGTTTGAGCTCGGCAAAATACTAGTCACAAGTGAACGCTGCTGGGCGTTCAGGTACGCTAATTCAGTGGCGCTTAACGTGTGTAGTCATCAACACGATTACCTCATGAAAACGTGCGGTGAAATCTGACCATCTTGAAGACTGTAACGTTCATCAGATAACGGTTTGGCCTCGCGTCCGACTTCCAAGACCAGGAAGTGATAAAACGAATGACGATCATAGAAACAACGGAACTATTGACACAACGATTACTGTATAAACGAAACACGAGCCTCAATTCGTTGAGAATACGCTCTTGAAATGTGTAGCACAATCTAGAACGTCTCGTAAAACTTCCGGCTTTACCAGGTTGATCATAACAGAATGGGGCTGATGCCATCGCAGAATTAAGTTCGGCACTGTAAAGAGATTGGACTGGAGCGGTTTCTTGATTGGAGAAGGTTCAGCCAATCAGTGTTCGCGCACAAGCTGCTACAGACGGAATTATGGTCAAACTGGCGCCAACCAATCATAGACGGCGATCAGCTGCTGTTGAATGCGTATCAGTTTCAAACAACCGAGTGCTAGATGCAAGGTCGTGGAACAACACAGCAACAAACTGGCCAATCAAAACGCGCGCACGCCTATCGCTCAGTCGTAAACGTAAACACTATTTTCCCCCTATAAAAGGTCCTATTTTTTCAACAAATTGATATTGCTTGGTGCCGCGCAGATTACTATTCCGATTTTCTCTCGATTGGGTAGCTCAGAACGCGACAGGCACCAGCGGAATTTTGGGTACGCAAGTGGCATACAGGTTCAAGCGATTTCGACTCTGAACGTTAGTATATCTAGGGAAAAAATCATGGTTCAAAACAAGCCGTCGCCTAAGGTAGGTGAACCATTTTCCAGCAGTGAGACGATAATTCACCGTGAGCATCGTACACGCGTGCTATAGCAAAGGAACAACGCAGTGATAACCTTATAAATCGACAGAGTTTTTAACGATCTGCAACGCTTTTGTCTTCCATTAACAGTACACGCGGAGGCTTCTCGGTATCCACGACCTCACTATCGTACGTGCTTCGCGGTTGGTTCAATAGAGACCCGTAAACGATGCATCGTCGTCATCCCTCGCCCATCCGATCCAAGGAGCCCGGACAGGATCCACTACTTTCGGGTCGTTGATCTAGGACCTAATGGCCCCCAAGAACGTCGGTGCCAATAAACAAACTGATTCAATTATCAGTTAACTCTTCGAAACTTATTTCTGTAAAGTGGGGATAAACAACTGGTTTCTTGTCGCACCATGACCAGAGATGTTTGAACTGGCAGTTTGCAGATGACCGATGCTGGAACGACTGGTATATTGTCTGATCAGGTAAAACAGCGTACCTCCAACGAAACAACTTATGATTCGATACGCTTGTTCCCAGTCACAGTGGATACCGTCAGTGCGCGTGGGTCGTCAGAAAGTTCCAATAACTCAGTCAACTCTCGACTTATCAAGAATTGCCCTGCAGCGAGTGTGTGCTCCGTGTATCGACTTTCGAAGTTCAGTCATGTGAAAATCCGATCCAACCCTATTCCCCCACCAAATATTTATCCTGTATATTATACCCCTCCTGTTTCTGGCCATTAACTGGACCTTGACCTAGTGTTTTTGTTTTGTCGCGTCAATTTTGATAGTTGTGCGAATAGCCAATTGCCGGCTATTGTACTTTGCTTGAGTGGTGCGTGCATCACCTTTTTTGGAGCTCGGCTCGTCCCCATTGTTTTGAACTTGTTGACTGCTCAGGAGAACTCTGTTGGGTATGAATGACATATTATGTGATTATAGTTCATCTTTAGCCTGTTTGGCAGCAAACAGGTTGTCTAATTATTAACTTTGATAATTTGTTCAATAGTACCGTAGCATTGTGATCCAATCTTGTTTTGACTATTTGGGATCGTTGGTTAATCGCTACGCGTTGCTCAACGTCTTCGTGGAAGATCGTACACTCTGTTTTGTGCAAGCTCCGCTGGGTCATTACGAAGCATACTATTACGTCCCACCTTGCAACCAGTAGTATCATATCCCTTGTATGAACGACAGTCTTGGAATTGGTGCTCGAATTCCGGACATGTGAAATACAGCTAACAGTGCTTGGCAAAATTCTATCCTTTGCCGACTCCAAAAGACAAACGAAATTAAGTCGTACAGAGTTTCATACGTCCCGGAATGTACACTTCCAGTTATATCACACACCTTTCAGTCGGTCAAATAAGCAATGATGAAACAAATAGTTACGATTTGTGATGAGTTTATAGGTTATTCCGTTAGGATTGACCAATAAACGAATCGTGGAAGAACCACAAGCCCCATATATAAGAGTTCAGCGAAAATCCAATGAAAACACGTGCTCTCTGGCTTTGAAAAGGAGGGTTGGCAGAAAATGAATGGAATCGCATAAAAGATGGTTGACCTCAGCTTCTGACAAGCAGAAAAGTATTGTACAATAACTAAATGAATGACATTCATACGAAGGACGTCACGGTATTTAGATAAGTGCTTCAGCGACAGGGAGACTGATTTGAAATAGTTGTTTAAAAAACCGGGAAATATAAATGATGAGTAGACAGACAGTTACCAATCGGTTAGTGCGAGTGGAAGGGAAAGTAATCGGCTCAAAAAATGTATAATGATGGTTGCTTGATGTTTGCAGATATCAACAATACGAACAGCATTTCATATATCTCCATGTAATCTCTGAACACCTGACAGTGAAGGGAAGGCGTATAAGCATATCACCGACAAAAGTTGCGGATCATCCGTGAACATTTAGTCACATCAGTTAACTTCGAAAAGCATATATAAAAAATCCATATATTTTGAGGAAGGAAATAACAGAGAACCATGTTTAAATCAATTATCTAAGTCGTACAGTTCACTTTGTATTGTTGAATCGGTTAAAAATTTCGACTCCACCAAGCTGAAACAAGACTGTTGACGTACTGAAGAACAAGGCTGCTTGAAGAGAGAGAGAAATGAAGCTACTTGAATGGAGAAGAGTGACAGAACGGCACTCTGAGGGACGGTAATGTCTGTGGACAGTATAGATGGAGTTGTGCTATTACGACCAGTTAATGTATTACGATTCACGGGAGTCATGAAATTTAGTAATTTATTGTGTTGTATTTGACCTGAAGATAACACGCCGAAAACGAGTTTGTTCGCCACGTTTTGACTTTTCATGAAATCTCCGGACATATCTTAACAGATTTGGAGTCTTGTCGTTTGGAAATCGTAAACGGAAGCAGTTGTTTCGAACGGCTTCATCAACTTCGGCCCATAGTTCAGTGGTATTCCATCATAAATGCATCTCGGGGCCCAGATGCGATTCCTCAATGCTTCACATGTGACTTCCAGCCAATGCACATACTGGCATCAGTCCCGTGGAGGTAACTTTGAACATTGTCGAAGAACAACCACAATTCGGTGATTCAGATTTTGATACGTGGGTGTGACGGTAGGAGCTAATGTTTTCCCAGTCTGTTCAGTTTTTCACCGGTCATGCAAGTGTCAGCTTTCTTGAAAGATAAACAGGAAAAAATAGCACAGCATTGCTCTTTATCGATAT
>LOND01000241.1:47094-63970 GCA_014220965.1 Paragonimus kellicotti
AGAGAGAAATGAAGCTACTTGAATGGAGAAGAGTGACAAAACGGCACTCTGAGGGACGGCAATGTCTGTGGAGAGTATAGATGGAGTTGTGCTATTACGACCAGTTAATGTATTACGATTCACGGGAGTCATGAAATTTAGAGAATTCTACAGTGTCCTAACCCGTTTTGTAACTCAACATTGTACGGTCTCAATAACGGCAATTTCCTTCACAAGTTAACAGCAGTACGCTTGGTTGGTGAAGTATTCGTGGAGAAAATTGGCCGGAAACAGTTTATGAAAAAGAGAACAATTGTGTCGCAGGCGACAAAACACCGGAACGGTACTTCCGGGGAGAACTCAGGTATAAATCAACCGTCCCGGTCGTTTACCAAACAGAATAACGTATACTGAAAGCATTTCGGCAGACGATTACTAAAAACGATATACAGTCTTCATTAAAATTCGGTGATTCAGATTTTGATACGTGGGTGTGACGGTAGGAGCTAATGTTTTCCCAGTCTGTTCAGTTTTTCACCGGTCCATGCAAGTGTCAGCTTTCTTGAAAGATAAACAGGAAAAAATAGCACAGCATTGCTCTTTATCGATATCGACATAGGAACGACAGAATTTCTGAAAGAAAAACCAAAGGTTACTCATATTAGCGGTCATTTCGGCTGAAATATGAGTTCAACGACGTGACAAATTTCGATTCCGAGGAGGCAGTGGCAACGACTGATGGTGGCACATTCCAATGGGCCATCATCCTGAGGGGAATGTTTTTCTAACGAGAAGTCGGAGCCTGAACGTGTATAATTCATGTTTATCATGTAGCAGGCTGTGTTAGTCCACAAAAGTGAAGAATTTCCCTACGAAGTCCTCGAAGGAAAGGAAATGAGTGGCAATTAGGTCGTCACGAAATTTTCCATACTTGCGTGGGTAAACATCAAGAATTTTCAATCAACACTCACACGTAACGTTTTTAAGTCTCAACAACTCTCTTGTAGCAGCTTGTTGAAACCTCAATCTAAGGCATTCATGCCCTTTCTAAAGACAGTAAACACTAGTGAAGTAGCATACTGAAGAGAGGGTTGGATATAGAACCCCGCAGAGTCCAGAAACTCTTCCGATCGATGCGGAGAAATGTCTACTTCATCATACGCAATACGATGTAGTCTTGTTTGACCACCTCTTCGCGATGACAGGTTGGACGACAGTCAGAATAGTTGGTCTTTTTAAAGTCCACTTTAGCAACCACTGCAAATTTCAGATATGAATTAACCGGTCATGTTGTTGACCACGCGCTCAGTTGCAGGTAGTCATTCTAATCGCAATGTGTACTTCTTGGTGCATGATGCCATAGTCGTAGGAAGAGACCACGTCAGCCATAATCTTAAAGCGTCGTTTGTGGCAACATTAATATGCTTGTTCATGAAATAATGATAGCTTGAAACTTCAATTTCCCAGTTGATATGAAGTGAACCAATAGCCGATTCCTAAAACGTTGATATAATTAACTGTTTATCCCCATCGCTATAAAAATTAACCATAACAGCCGCAGGTACTGCACTGATGCTCAGCCTCACGCAGACCTTTCGTACTGAGGCCTGAAGCAGTCTGGTACCAACAGTACCAAAGTACGTCAATGGTTGTCAACTCAACTAAAACGCTGTACTAGGAATGGTTGTCTGAAAGGATGGATGGTGGATTCCATATGACAGTTGGTTGGGTGGATAACTAGGTCCAAATGTGAAATTTCTGAGCTTCCGGCGTGGCTTCGTAGCTCAGCTGGTAGAGCATTTGCCGCGTTTGGGCATGTTGTTTCTGTCGCTGGTTCGAATCCAGCCGAAGTCCAGATTTTTCGCAATTGAGTCTTTTCTAGATACCAGTCACGCGTTTCAATGGGATGAACATCCCTCTAAACGGTGTGGTGATATATTACGCTGCATAGATGAAAATGGGAATAATTCGTTTCGATGAATTACCTTTTCACCGATTAAGATCAACCGGACTACTATTACTAGTTGATGGTCGTGATCGAGCATTTTACAGCCGGTTATACACATCTAGATGTGTATAAGGCAGACAGCAATGCACACCCACGATGACTCTCTTACTGGTTAGAGAATTTGGCCAACAGTCCAATCAGTACCTTCAATCAGGACTCGTTATTCAAATCGTAATCCCCAACGAGCCAAACCAGAAATGGCAAGGTGGTTGGAACCGATGTTCTCTGCAACCGTGACGATGAGAATCGTAAAAGAACAGCAGAAGAAAATGGCCAGAGAAAATTAAGTTAAGTAAAAACAAGGTCATAGATGCAAGCACGCTGTTATTCGGATCGTGCTCCGAGCGCGTGAGGTGAATCTTATGCGGTCACCAATGAGGAAATCATCAACCATATTTGATAGTTATTGCGCGATTCTCCTAGTTCCCAAAAGTTACAAATGTCACAAGCAAACAACGACATTGACAACATATTGTGGTGCTAGTACTGCGCGTCCGTTATATATATATATATATATATATATATATATATATATATATATATATGCATTGCGGAACACCGGGGAACAAGGTTCTTCTGAAGTAAGGGTCCCAAAGACACTCCTGGGAAAGGAGAGATTGCGAACGAACGGCCAGACACTCAGTAAGAAATGCGTACGGTCCACAATAAGGTACCAACCACACATCAGCAAACCACGGTACACAAAGAACCCTAACGTTATCACTACGGACACCAGTCACCAATACTAACATTAACTAGCATGATTTGAAAAATCAATCACTATAAAACCACGAGCGAGCCGTAATTGCTTTCTACGACCAATTTCACACTTGTTATACTCGTCAGTGACCGTCTCGTTCCGAATCGTAGATTCTAGATAATAATCCACTGATCTTACGAATATGAAATGGCACAGTCGCACAGACGTAGTCTCTGTCAACGCCAGTTTGCATTGGCAACGATAGCACAGGCCAAGACTTGAGACGACATGGCTCGCGATGTTCACTCCCAAACCGACGGTCTTCAATTTCAACAGCTTCACCAAATGATAAGTTTGGACAAACTGAAAGTCGATCACAAGATGTATGCGGCAAAGCAAAAACAGCATGGCCGACTGCGTTGAAAAGATCAGGATTTTGTGATCCGACTCATTCGGAAAAGAGGAAGGCATGACACGGTTTGTTAACATTTTCTTTTCATTGTATCAAGTACATACTAAAAACAGAGGCTGAATAAAAAATTCACTTGAAAACGAAATCTGGAATTAAATGAGTGACGTTCACGGTACATCATCCAAATCCAGTCATTTATCAGTAACCTGTTTACCACTGTCGTGGACTGCATTACCTAACGAACGCAGAGGAAGAGTTGATCTGACGGATACGAGGATCTATTGCAGAAATATATTTTGCAACTAGTGGCTCCAGATTTCACGTTCCGTTATCCGTTTGTTCACGTGTTTTTGGATTGTTTAGGAAGTTTTATGACCATTCGTTGAAGTAGAGGCTGATCTTCCCCATCAACGTAAACGCTGTGTGTGAAGTAAATGAGCAGTTTAATTCAACCTGGGGCGTGTAAAAATTGCTCCTCCTGTTGTGAGCAACAATGCCACTTCTTCATGATTCGAAACAGTTATGAAGCGTAATTTTGGCTGCATATATAATTAACAGGAAGGTTAGGTAAGCGACCATTTTACCAAAGCTGTCTACTCTCAAACGTCAGAAAATCAACTCGCGAATTCATCGGAATACGACCTAGTATGTTGTAGACATATATGCACTTTGGGGAGATCATTAGCTGTACACTTCTTCCTAGGTGCATAGACAGAAAGTAACCGGCGATTCGGTAACACGAAACAAGTATCAACGTCCCAATCAACGCAACAAGATAGGTAATCATCATCATAGCAGCCATGAGCCTGACCAAAAGGTACTGTGGCTCGGGCTGCCGCTCACCTCAACAGTGACGTGGAATATCCTAGAAGAAAACGTTACTAAGAAGGTTGAAAATTAATAGAAGTCTAAGCGAAGAACTAGAAATGGTATGGATGCAGGTACGCCATTGACTGCGACACGCCGCCATCTCGGATAGCGTCTCTAACCAGCGGTTTGAGTGATCACGAGGACCCCATCCAGGCAGGCGACACCTACCCACTTTACTCAGTGGAGCAGTCAGGGTCTTCATATTTCGTGACCACGTTGTCGCTTGACCACCATGTGGTTTCACCCAACTGTTGGTGGTCTCAGTATATAATGCCCGGTACGGTAAACGCTCAGCTGGCATACGGAGTACGTGACCTAACCATCGCAGGCTGTGCAACGTGAGTAGTTGACCGATTGATCGCGCATCCCGAGCGTTCCGGAATACGCGCCGGCGATCAGTTCATCTAATGTGGACTAAGTGGCGGAGACAATGATTATCAAACGCAGTAATTGAGAAGTACTTTAGCACATATGGCTACATCTCTAATCTATCCAAGTATTGCCAGTTGTTCACTAAACACATTTAAGAAAACAATGAGACCAAACAATATGGGGTTATATGAGTAATCGTATTTTCAATTGCTTAACAGCGATCTGTCAACCGTAAAATATGGCATGAAACGTAAAGAAAGAATGACATAACGGGCGTAGTGAACGATTGATGTGGCCATGAAGCGGAATCGCGTCGCGCAAAGTAAGAAGGTTGTGAAACAGCTTAGGGGAGATATTAGTACACGCTGAGGATTACAATAAATAAATTAAACTAAGTATTTGAACAGGCACACATGTGAGTTTATAATACTCATCACAGAATAGCCATACAGCACAAACCAACAGTGGGTGGGGGAACGTACAGAAGGGGACATGATGATTACGTAATTCAATTAGAGCTTGTATGGATTGCGGAGTCAAGATTGCACGACCGACTGCGGGGACCACCCGGTAGATGTTAACGAGCATTTACGACTAGCTAAAATTGTAATGACAAAATAGCTGGCGGAACATTCAGATAAAGTGGGGGGGGGAGTCAAAAAGTGGACAACCTTTAGAAATTCTCGATATATAATGGCATGAGGGAATCTACTTCGAATGTCGTCGAGCCAGATTTGATCGATACGGACAATTAAATCACAGCTAACAGTGTTATGGGGATCAATCATGAAGTGTCTCGCGCTCCTCTTCGGTCCATGAGGATGCAATCACCATCCACAGCTAGAGCTGTCTCGAACGAACTTTCCCGTTCCGCACCGTATTTCTTAGAAAAATTCATAAGGCCTTAAGACCTCTCCGGATAATCATCGGTAGACTATTTGAAATCCATTCAAGTGTAAATCGGTTGCAGTCAGATGCCATCACAAGATTGTGTTACGAGCGATCGTCCACAACGATTGATGTTGTCTGTCTTCCCAACCCAAACCAGGCATGGTTGATTGTGTGACTATCAGTACTAAGACTAGACTAGTTGGCATTCGGTCGATAGACAGATCGATTAGTGGCCTACTTACATTGGCCAATCGTGTGCATAACGGTAGGAAGCACGTACTCTGCTGGTCAGTTGTTTTCTGTGCATTAAGCCATGAGGCGTTTATTGATTTTACTAGCTCTGGGAGACGTAAAATAATCATAATTGTTGCTGGGACACGTTATGAGGCCCGAAAACCGATCCAGTTGAATTCGTACAGTGTCTCTTATGAGTAGCCAATCGTTCAGATAACGACAGTTAAATTCGAGATGCTGAATGCGTGAAATTAATCGAACAAGTTAGAATTGACGTCGTTTGACAGTTCCAGATTCATAACCGAACAAATGAAGATATGACAGACAAACACTGTTCTAAATCGGACCTAAAAGAATGGCAGCCGCCCGAGACAGTTAAGTAAAATGGAATGAGTTGATATATACGCAAGCACAATACAAATGTTTACAAGACTAGATCAAACATATGTACAGAGGTCGCATCAGAAGACAATGCAAGTTGGTTGTAACTCAGGTTAGTCGACCTACTCATCAAAACTGGCGAACGTTTACAAGCCAGCAGTGACTGGTAGACGGATAACACATACACTCGCGGAAGAGAAATGGACAGGTCAGTTTCCAGCGTTCGGATTGCACAGGTCACACATGCACAAAAGAATAGAAAGCGGTTAGAATCAGTCGGTTTGGGCCAAACACATTCTCAAATCACTGTGCCTTAAAACAGATGTCTCGCTGTCGATATTGATATTTTCGGAATACAGTTCATTTGATTTCAATAAAAGACCAATATATCTGGTACCGTTCTGTCTGACTGGATACCGTGTCTCGCGTACAGCACACAGTCGGACAAAAAAGGAGCAACGCGATCAGTACGAATTCACGCCGAAAAGGATAGTTTCAGGTGTAAGACTTTGACGGTCGATTGGAACATAGTGAACTTGACATGTCCGGTCATTCTGAATGGACAATACTAACAGCCAACGTTCTCGCAGTAAGTTCCCGTAAATCACACCAGTGACGGTGTCATTCAGAAAGAGCAGTGCACAGTTCTCGGTTGACCAAATATCGGCCTGTACATGGACTAAATTATCAACACCATGTATTGCGCGAACATTGGTGCCAATGCTGAACCCGTACATGCGTACTTTTCTTTTACTTTTTGAGATCCAGTTGAAGGGTCGTTGATGCTACTGCTGCTATTGATGATGCTGAGTATTCACCAATGGGGCGTCACGTGTGCTTCTACCACTGATACCATACCCGATCGATATTCTACTGCCGACGACAATCGGAACAACAATCCTGAAAGGATAACTAAAAGAGCTTAACTTCTTGTCACTATAGACATGGAGAAAGACAAAAAACAAAATCAAACCTTAACAAGGGAATTCTTGGGGAAGGAGTTTGAAAACATCACCCATTCCTTGGGAAATAAATAGGGGAGATGATGTTATGGCGGGGTGTTACATGTAATGGGCCGATTGAACGCTAGAACGATGTGCAAAGTTTGTCCCATAATAAACTCAGCTTTCGCAATAGCAGGTGATTGTCATCTGTGTACCAGATTTGAGATTGTCTTTGACAGAGGTTGTAGGTTTGCACAGTAAACAGAAAGATTAGGTGTTCATGTGTTCTGTTGTTTACGTTGAACGGAGACTAACATTTGTTCGACGATTAGTAAACGAAAAAACAGTTTCGGGCGTAACGAAAGAATATTCAGCGTGATAAAGAGCTGGTTTGCAGCACGGCATAACGGAACGTTTAAACACATTGATACATCGCTTTCACATGGCAAACTAACTCACAAACACTGAGACAAACAGCATAAAGCAGATAGATGTGCAGAATGCGTTAGGAAAAGGGTCAAGGGAACGATGTTACCGACTGGCCCTTCTGTGTGTCAACCTTATAGAGATCTGATCATCACAGTAAAATCCGTTGCGCCCACAAAATCAGACAGTGCCACCCAACTCTCTGTTTACACAGAGGTCCACCCATTTGAAGCACAAAGTCAACCGATTGATCCCTTAATCGTTCGTGCCTGTTTGATAAGCAGAGGTCTGTTAATGAATGACTAGGTGGAGAATCCTAAGACACTTAAACCATTTTTGTATTCAGACGAGCTTACGTAGACGCAACCTTTGAAAAATTACCATCAAAGTTTTTCTTAATTTTGAACAGAATTTCCAACTCTTCAAGATTATGCGTCGATGGGATTACGGCAGGTCACCAAATACACTAAACAGGCGCCCACATGTGTCAATGTAGCCCGACACCTAATTTAAAAGAGGCCTAACTGGCGAGAAGTGACACGCTTATTTTCAGCCTACACGTCAAAGTCATTGGTACATCGTTTTCTCGTTGTGAGAAGTTTGGATTCTCACTGGACAGGCCTCATATGCGAACTAACCCCATCAGTAATACGACACTGTCCATGAAAATATCGGCAAGTTTCCTTTTCCACGAAATTTCGTTCACAGAAGAATGGATTGGGAATACAAAAAAACCGACTATTTGACAGACCGATTACGTATGATCCATAGCTGCCCAATCAACCTTCATAAATCGTATCTAATAAGTATCCGCGAACGTTGTTCGTAATTATGTATCCGGTTATTTTTACACTCGGAAGTGTCACGAGTCAGAAGCGAGCTGTGAATAACAGAACACTACAACACACCCCGGATCCCATAGGGCAGAGGACCACCAATCGGAATTAATCGACCAAGGGTCCCAACATGGAACGCCAAATCGACAGATCCGCCAACGACTCCAACCCAAAACCGCAGCAGTGTCGGACAGCCGAAAAATGAAACATATGGAGCAAGTTGCGAACCCAGTTGTTTGATGCCCAGTTATGTACATCGTATTACGTTTGGTGCTGTTCGGTTTGTCGCTTGATATTGAGCGATATCAGTAGAACGAACAGCATTAAGCACCACATTGATTTGTTTCATTCATGACTTCACAAAGTGAATGTTTTATATTCTTCAATGAAACGAACATCAGAAACAGTTTACCATAAATCTTATTTATTAGATATGGACGAACGTGGTCTACTGTCCACTAACTCAAGTGGCGTTTGGCTCTTTTCCAGACAATGGTTATCGACCCCTGTCGTAGACCAGAACAGCGGCCTCGTGACTGGTTTTGTTCTATCGAAGGGACGTTAATTTTAAGGCCCCGGTTTTCACGATAAATACACGACCAAATCTAGCAAAGTGGTAAGCAAAATGACTTGCGTCGGTTGGATTGTTAGTTTCATATTTGAAATATTCATGTAACCGATACCGACTGCAGGCATTATACTACGAGAGCTGGGTCTGCAAGATCGCAGGTGAATAGGTGTGTAAGGCGAAAGAACAGGTGACCGGGGCAAAAAAAGGTGGACAACACAAACGGATGGAGAAAGGAACTAATTAATTTTAACGAGCTTGATGTTACATCTGTCGGTCAATCAGTCCCTAATGAGCGCGGATGTGTTTGTCGCGCCATTGAACGCCGTGCACTTTCTGGCCTGGTTCACACTGGACGACCCAGAGACCCTGAGTCACATGACCAGACCGGTTTAAGTGGAAAGTCTGCATTTTGCCTCCATTTATTCAAACCGTTGTGTTGTAGCTCCGTGAACATCTTTAATTAATGTTTGAAAAAGGATTGCTCAGTGAATCCAGACGAGGTGAGTAGTTGGACCAAATGTGTGATGTAACTGAAGTCCATGAGATGATTCGGACCGCTGGCAACGAGACCGATTGGAGCAATGACCACCATAATTGGATAGCAAGCGGATCCATAGGTGATGTTTCACTAGCCGACAGGTGAATCACACTGTCACTTTGGCTGCGCTCGCCATTCTGTTCTGCAGTTGTGCACTATCATGAGTGAACTACCCGTGACAAAACCGAATACACTGTAACGTTGCGATGTTACACCGCAGAGTGAATATTTTGGCGTCTAATAAACCTAGGTCATTGGATTTCATAATAAGGAAGAGTTATTCGAAACTCATTCAATTTCAGTGCGCTGATGGGGAAAGTCTAGTAAATGTCCGTGACAAAACCACGCGAATGTGTCATGCGCTCACCCTCAACACACACATGCAACGTCGGCGTCGAATGTTTGCTGTGAAAGCTACCCAATGGTATAGGTGTATTTTAACTGATGAGCCTATACGCACCAGGATGTGTCCCGTTGATGGATCGATGATCCAAGGATGGATTAGTTTTATCTCGGTCTCAAACGGAATTAGTTAGCGTAACCACATATCCCTTATCTAGCCTTCACTGGAGATACAACGTTCAGAGTTCAGTAAAACAAAGTCCCATGAATTTCAACAAATATCGAAAAGAGCGAGAGATCGACACACTTCTTCAAAAGTGAGCCATTAGTCTACATGTAACCAATAGCCAACGAAAACCACCTCAAAATGGAACAAACCCGAGCTCATTATAGCAAGTTTTATTGTAACGAAGAGTTTACGCCAAAAAGCTCCTCAAGAATCATACGGAGGAAACAACGATAGTGACCCCAGATAAATTATCGAAGAAACCTGCTTTCCGTACTCATGAATGTATTCAGTGACGTTCAAGTGACAGGTGCTCAGCGACGGCTTGGGGCACGTTTCCATCGACGATTGCAAGTGAAGTGGCTAATCCGTATGATAAATCAGATAATGATACATATGCCTGTACATTTGACCATGCCTTTCGCCATTCGTGGTCACGCGCGCGGGAAAAGTAATGTACAATCAAGGCAATATCTTATACCACAAGAATCCGCTAAACTGACTCATTATCCACAGCCATGAGCATGACCAGAAGGTATTGTGGCTCAGGCCGTCGCGTACCTCAACTGACTAACCAGTGGTCTGCTCAAAACTAAAGCGGGAGGCACTGACGTATGTCCGTTATGGATTTATGTGAACACGATACGATTTACTGTGTTACGGTAGAGTCAAAGAATGTCATAAAGTGGGAACTGATTAATCCGACGCTAATTCTCCTCCTCTCCCTCGCTGATTCATCTGCTGGAGTTCAGAGCGGAACAGGAGGAAACTGCGAATCCAGTACCAAGGTATTAGAAAAGTGGATCATGGATATCTTTTCACTCCTATAATTTGTAGTTACTCCAGTTTGTTAGATGGGCAATGTGCAGTCTGAAAGGAAATGTAGTAAAGTATTGGGAGGTCTTATAGATCTATCGCAGGATGAATTTTTGAGAAAGCAGTGGCCTGTACAAACGGATTGAGCGGCAACAGCCGTTGGATTAGAATGAGATTTCAGGATCGAAATCGTAACGTTAAATGGTGTCGTCTAACTTCGATAAATTTAACTATCAGTGCTGTATGGCAGGAAGACTACTAGATTAGAGGGTCAACGACAAAGAGTGGACAAACTTTCTGTTACGCAAACTATGCACCACATAGACTAGCTAGGATACAACGTTGCGGGTGGTCTGCCACGTTAATGGAAGTATGCACGGAGTTGTACACATACCACCACACTTACGTGTGTGTTGCGGGCTAGACACAGGTCTCGCGGCCCAGTCCGAGGTCAGATTGTGGGGAATAACATGGAGGGGAAGAGGTTGGTTGGGTGGCAAGTAAAAAGTCGTAGATTAGGGTGATGGACCAGAGATAACAGGCCTGTGGTCTGTCTGTTTCATCAGTGTGGGCCTTAGATGCCCATAAGGTCTGAAGTACTCTTAACGACAGACAGATTGTCACTTTGCGTAGCCATCAAACGATCAATTAACCGGCACAAAATCAGTAACCCGTCATGAAAGCAGACCAACGACAGTGAAAAGTTGGCCGGGAATGCATGCACAAAGCATTCGTGAGCATAACCACGTACGGTGTCACGTTTGATGTGCGATTCCCTCGAAAACCAACCGGGAAATGTGCCCGTTTCATCAATGATGGTGTAGAATAAAGTGCAGTTGGAACGGCATGATCGAAAACGAATGATACCGCGCCAGCGACTTCATCGAATCGCCAGAATTCCGAAAATGTGATAAAATCTCAAAACAGAAGGAGTAAACGATCAATGAAACTGAAGGATTGTCTGTCAGGACCTACTGTGAGCACGCATGTGTTCACAACACAGTGAAATCGTTATGGGACAATATCGAATACCTTAAACATAAAAACGACGTAAGTCTGTTTACTGTGCAGTAAATATTTCACAAAATAACTATCACGGTCAACAACACTGGATCTTGAGGAGCAGACAGACAGAATGTGCTTGATACTCCCGTACATCTAAACCCATCGAATGAACAATTACGATGAGGGTGAAGCTTGTCCACAGTTGCGCATCAGTAATGTATGTTGTAACACATAAGAGCTGAACATTGTCAGGAACACTTGGGGCAGGCGGAGTTAAAAACGCCAACCTAGGACGTAGAGAACAAGGACGAACGTCAGACGCACGAATCCTTTGCACAGAAGATGACAATCCTGAAACTGTGTGAACTTAAGAGAGTAACGCGTCGGAATAGATCGACGTGGACGGAGACAAGCGGTGAACCGTACACAATTGCCGTACCCGAATGTTAAACTCATCGCCAATGAAAAAAAAAGACACCATACATCCAAGTCTCGCAGTATTTCTCGCTGATAAGAACAGTGGGTTAACAGTTAAAACCGATCGTCCGAGAGCTTGTGTTAAACCCGTAATGATCATTCTGACTTTTACACCATGGGAAGTGTAATAATGAGGGTACTATGACCACGAAGGCAGAAGTGTGTTTGTGACATCGTGTCCACACCACCAGGGGTCAGGAATAGAAATAAAGTAACAAGCCCACTGAGCATACATTCAACGTCCAGATGCATCCAGGTAAACCATATTCATCGACGCTTTCATGATCCATCACTGGCTGTCAGACCTGTTTCAAAATACCTGTTGTGAACACGTGGTCATCAATGCATATTTCACATTCTCACTCTTGTTATGCATGCTAATCAACCTGCAATGTATTATACAGCAGCACGCACCTGATGGGATGACATCCGGGGAAACTCATTGATTTATCCGTTGCTAGAACTTGAAGCAGCCTGCTGGATCGTCACGTCCGCGCACACGTTCAGATAGCTCTGTGGTAACCCTGGGACTTACCGATCACACCATCTCTGATCCGACGGTTCTCCACTCTGTTACCTCCCGATTGTCCCGGTTATACAGGTTTGACCAGCGCAATAGTGTACAATCCATGTGTAATCCACACTGAGTCGTAGCAACGAACGTCCTGTGATGTAGAAACTTAGTACTTATTCACGTATATCCTGGTTCAGATATGCAGCGCGAGCGGATAAGAAAAAAACTGTACAATCCATCAGTATTCAAACCTATCTTTTGTTTCAAATCCTGCTAACCGGCCTAATCCAACCAAAACAGTAACAATAAAAAGCAAAAATTCCAGATTTACGTGCGAGCAACAAATAAACCAAGCGCCCAATCAACAGGATATAGGGCGCACGTCAACACGCAGATGTCGTCATACACACACACCGGCTAAATTTCGCAAGAGCGAGGTATAAACGCTCAGAATAAACACAGGCTGTGTGGACGGGACAGAGCGGTCTTCTTTGAAACTGATCACACGCATGAGGTAGTCGGTAGCTACAAACAGGGCTGAATGGATGTATGTGCACAAGAAAGCAGAGCGGATTCGTAGCTCTAAGACATTCAGCACTCACCGTACCAAACCCTACTGTATGTTACCTAACGAAAATCTGCTCAGTCAGACACAATCGAGGTATCGTTAAGCCCGGTTGGAAAGGCATGTAGACAAAGTGAATAAGAATTCCGCATGCATTGTGTTCTGATCAATGCGCTCGAGATCGTCAGGTGCAGTGGTAGAAAATAACCGGGTAGAAATAAACAGGTGTCACAAGAAACTCTCAATCAATAAAATTTTATTCTGTAAATTACCAGAGGCCCGATCTACACAGGAATTGTGTCATGATCACAGCGTAAAAAAGCTGAAAAATCGGTGATGAACTGGCATTCCTCGTGATGAAACAAAGGGAAAAAGTGGTTGCGCGTAGTCAAGTAGTGACAGGCTGAAGACGTAGAACAATCCGCCATCTCCCGCACAAAGCTGACAATGGAGGATTGGTTCCAGACAGCACAACAACGCGAAGGGAGACAACAGGATGAAATCACCCTAGGAACAACGACTGTCTGGGTCGTACACGGCACAATTGCCACGGGGTAGTGTTGAGGATGGAGCACAGCCGATTGGTAACGTCCAACTCCGACAGAACGATGACCATTAATGAATGCCAAACTAAAATGCGTATGTTCACTGGGTTTGTGGCACGGAGCGACTCAAGGCAAAACAAATGGACAAACCAAAGTTCAGAGTATCAGCACACCCGAAGAGGAGGGCAGCGGCGTGAGTCGACTTTCTACAAAAGTATAAACACGAGAACTCATATAAGCGACATTGCCGTCAGGAGGACGCTCAGGAAATGTAAACAGAAAATCTGCGGTAGCTGCATTACAAATTAGAATTGCCGTAACCCTCGATTTAAACAAGACCTCCAGACAGACATTGTGCAGGTGCGGAACGTAAGATGCAAACACAAAGTGTAGAGGAAACTTCGAACGGTAAGTCAAATGAGAACGTCGAATCGATATAGCCTAAGCGCCGGTCACGAAAAGTGATAGACATACACGTACACAAACGCATGGGGATCGTTATGCGGTTGTGTGCGCGACCTCGTGTTTTTGATTCCGAATGACACCAAATGTATAGCTGATGATCCATGTCCTAACGATCTGAACACTCGCATTCATTGAAACAAACAAGCCACAATTCGCCAATAACCGAACAGCTGTCGAAAGCTTTTAAGGGGAAAGCATCAACCGGTGACAAGTTTGACACAGTGCAACGACAACAGAGAAATCTAGGCCTGACAACGTACTGTCTGGTACAGACGTACGAGTACAAAGGGTGGTAAATTCCAGTATTTAAGTTATTTCCACCGATCGTTGGCAATAACGGCCAAGCTCGTTTAAAAGATTAGATAGCTGTCAACCTATAGGCAGCGGTTAGGCAAGTAAAATGATCACATCGGAAAAATATGGAGTGGATAGGAGGAAAATGCACTATTCATCAGCCTATATAAAAATGTCCTTGCTCGGTCTTGCCATTCTAGAAAGAGAATCGACGGAGCAAATGACTCAAGAAAAGCATTCGTGATCATTCATTATGATTACTTTTACTGATCAGCAATTGTTTCATTAGGATCGAACAACTGGGTGTCCATTGAAGGACAAATGTGACAAGGAAAGAGATGTGTAAAAGTGTACCAGTCGGGACAATTTTCGTGAATTGAAACAAAAATAAAGATTTACTGCGTAAACAACGACAGAACCAGACAGGTTATTAGGCCGATGGTGTGCCCCGCCAAATTGAAGAAACATTCTGATCAGAATCGCAAGTGATTTTAAAGTGACGCCCAAAAACTTGATCAACCGACTAATAATGTGCATCCAATTGATTCAATATCGGTTGAGTTCAGCGGGTAAAAACCAACGCGGAGGAACATGAATGATGGGTAGAAAAATTGACCATTGAGTAAACTCTAGGATAATTAGTCACAATTTCATCACAAGAGGCTGGACGGAAGAGTACGCGTTTAATAATGACCAAGGTTGAACAATTCAACGACGGCATGGACAGCCCCATACTGCAGTGATAACGGTTCAGTCTAACCATGAATCACCTTAGTTTACTGGAAGGAATGAGCTGGTTTTCCGGATCATACCGCCAATGGATTAACCCACAAGGATCCACTTAAAGACATTTGCTATCAATAGTATCAGTCCAGAATGAATCGGTATCTCAAGAGGTCAAGTCTCCAACTCGCAGGGGCAGACCTAAGCGGAAGTTTGAGTGGTTTTTGTGGCGAGGTCAGGCTGAATATGACAGTCCTGTTTTGGTCCAACTGTGGTGCCCAATTGATCCGAATGGTGGCATGTACAGCGGGTTCGAGCGAAAATCTATCGATCAAAGAATGAATGATAGCTGGCATAGATTCACCAGGTGATTATCAGGGACCAAGGGCATGCAAGTAAAATCACAGCCAGTCGAGAATGAGAGTCGCATCGTTTGCCGTGTTCGGTCTAAGCGAGCTAACGGATGATAATTCATTCCGACCATTCTATCCTCACGAATGTCCGTCTCTTATCTAAAAGTGTATTGGACCAGAACATCCCTACCCCTATTCACAGAACAAACAAGAAAGTACCCGTCCGCCGAGGCTGCCTTCGACGTTCGGCCAAATAGGCACGGTTACGACATGGATTACGCATTGAATTACCCATTCCACACGGTGTCTCTTTCAGCAACGCCCACCCGATCCAAGTTTAATAGGGTCAGACAAATTAGCGTTTCAGTACACTGGTGACGGTGACATTAGCATGTGGTGAGCGAAAAGGAGTGGAAGTTGGATGAAAAAAAGCATTAAACCTAGTACGTTTGTGGATAACAGCTGTCCTGGGGTGCGACACTTTCACACGTCGTGTAGAAATGGTCAACCTAAAATAATCCCTAGCAAAGATGACAAATGTCCTCAGAGGGCAATAAAATGATATCGCCTCGTTTCCAGCCCGACCTTGAGTCACCTTAGTAACTGTGTGGGTGCATTTACACAACTCTGCGATAGTCACCCATCGGACCAGCCAAACAGATGGGCATCACTGAACAATGACTGCTGCTTCGGATGTTGCTCCGACACATGTGAGTATTGTGTAGTCAGCTAGAGGACGCACAACAGACTGAGTGATCAAATAGCAGGCCAGTCGTCATGACTTGGTTTGTTGGTCGAATTGTCCTAAAACCAACACGTATGAAGCCTGCTGTTCTGAAGGCATCGAAATAATGAACAAAAAGCAGTTTGAATTTCGCTTTATTTTTTGTACTAATTCTGATCTTATTTATATAGAAGTGGCTAACCACCGCGTTTCAAACGTGCAAATGATTATTGTCGTGCTATTGGTTATCGTTGTGGTCTAATGCGCCGTTATTGATTTCAAGCTGGATGGAATGTTGGTGTTGAAGCAGCAGGTGGCAATGTCAGGCGATTAAATATCGTAGAACCATGGTTCAGCATCTTTACACTCACTGCGGTGGCACCCAAAATGACGCAAGGATTTAAGCTAGGCATCCCGTACATGTACTCTTCCTAACGGAAGAGATGAGTGATAAGTGGGCTGTATTTGGCAGGATGTTATCTGGACTCGATCAATCCGAACAGATGAATCCAGACTGGCGTTGCGTCATTGTGACAGAAGACAAGCATTCGATCATGAACGATGCTGTTTAAACACATGGTAGGCAGCATCCGAAACGGATTAGCATGGCACAATGACCGAAACCAAAGGATGCCTGCGCTTCAAACCATCACCCCAAGTGGCTT
>LOND01000241.1:64070-74363 GCA_014220965.1 Paragonimus kellicotti
GGTCGATTGAATGGCTAGCAGGAAAAGGAAACCACTATCTCTCGGAAAATAAACAGAGAGAGACTACAATGACAAGATCTAAACTGAGAAGAAAGATATGTAAAATGTAATACAAGAAGCATTTCAGTATACGAGTGAATGTTAGTGCATTCTAGAGAGGATGAGGATAAAAAAAAAAATTCAGAGTGGACTACGAAAAGAACAGGCAAACCATTCATCATACAATACACCAACAAAGCTGAAGATAAGAATGGGTAGAAGACCGCAGACACCCAAGTTTCTGAAAAGAGAAGCGGATTAGTTGCCAAACGACCATGGTCTTGGTCGATGGAACAGATGTACAGATACCTGAGCACATATACACACACGCACGCACACAGTGGTCACAGAGCGTTGCCGCGTTCCACTGTCATGTGTGAAATGAGTGATTTAATGCGCGCATGATGAGCTGATTGGACGCCAAGGTCAATCTCGGCAATGGATCAGTTACAAAACCTATGCGGTTTTCTTGTTTGGCTTGCCAAGTAGGGGATGCTCTTGACCCTATGTGTATGGACATCGCTCGACAAAAAGACACTTCATCGAACGAACATGTCCAAATCAAGAAACAACCATTTTTCAATCACAGCTTGCTATTTTAAAAACGGTAGTTTCTCAATATTCACCGCATAAAACTTGGTCACTGCCTTGCTGGCATCGATCGCAGCTTTCATTTTTCTCTTTATGCAATGAGATCTTCAATGTAGAACTAAGCCACGTTATTCTTTCGAGCAGTACATGTTCCAGCTGAAATACGCGTTCACAGTTACGGCCTCTGTTAGCAGTGTCACCTAACCAATCCCAAACGGACTAATCGATCTTGAAATACCCGGATATTCTGGATGAACAATGATGAAAGCAAACAATCTTGAAGTAAATCCCTTTAGATCAAACCACTGACGGTATAATCCAGAATGATCAACTTATTTCTTCTAGCTTACCACAGAGTAATCCATGCATAGAGTAAACCAACTCACAGTGTGGGACTGTTCATGACATTTGTTGAATCACCCAACTTTGAGTCACTACTCGATATCCCGTGGTGAAATTGTGATCCACCAGTTCGTCTTTCCCAATTCAATTGGTCGCCAAATCTTGATCTCTGACGGTCAACATGTCAGACTCAATGGAACAGTGTGAACTCGAGCGAAACAGAGACTAGATGAATGAGTGGTATTCGGAGGGCGTCACTTAATCCATCCGTAGGGAAAAGTAAGTAACAGCACACCAAAGGAAGAGTCAACCAGTATGCATGAAATGTGCGGTGAATTGCAGGATAGCGGTGCCCATCTGATGTCAGGTGTGCATCTTTCCGTCCAACAGTGTGTACACCTTCCGCGCGGATGCGGAGTCGTCAAACCACAAAACGAAATGGAAGACAGACGAACTGCAGTTGACAAACAAACGCTTGCATCGTTCGCATAGTCGGTCAACCTGGAACCTGGTGGGGGCTCACTAAACTACTAACGCTTAATCGAGTTCACGCATCAATAAATTATGCAAGCAAACGAACATTCTGACATCTTTACAAATTGACCAAGACAGCCACGGTGTGCTCCACAGCTGAAAAGAGAGAAGCAGCTTTAAGATTAACCGCTGTTGTAATATCCTAGTAGGTTTTCATTTCTCCAGGAAATATTTAAAAGCACAAAACACAGCTATTGGTGTAGGTATTTTAATAGCTAGGACAAAATTAAACCAAGTAGGCAGAAAACGCAAACAACAGAACAAAATAACCAGTCACCCGTGTTAGAATGTTCTATGAAACACTGCGGCCTCCATATCTCGTCCTGTGAGTGATACTCACTGTGTGGTTGATACCGAGTATATTCTTTCCATGGTGGATCGAATGAATAGGGCTCATTAATTGATCAACTTCCGAGGGTAACGGCCGGCACTTCATTACTGTGACTTCAATCATACCACATAGAATGAAGGTCTCAGGGTAAGAGGAGGAAAAGATATTGGTCTATAACAATGTGTAGGAGAGTTTCAGACTTCTGAAAGGAGCTAAAGTGATTGTCAACCCATTCTGCTTGAATCCCACGTCATATTGCATAGGTGAACGAACACAGAGGCGAAATACTATATCGTGCTGGTTGGAATACACTAGCAAGTGCTCCACGGTTGACAACAGAACCAAGACTGCAAGTATCTGCATGGTGAGCGCAGTAATCGATCAAGAATGTACCACACCACAATTATCGAAAGCTGATGCGTATATCTTTAACCGACAAACCGCGCAGTGCCAAACATACACTGGTCAATTTCATACTGTTGAAAAAAATGTTGTCTTACAGTGCCACATTCCCCATATTTTCCATTCGCGGTCGGTTTCACCCTTATAATGGCTTAACAGGCAGAAGATGGATTTCGACTCACAACAGCCATGCGGAAACACGTATCTATTCTGTCACCGGCTCTGTGAGTACTGTTTGAAATGAAAGCAGGTTGAATAGTTGTCAATTAGTTTTCTTGTCGCCTAACAGTCCCAGATGGAGAATGAGTACTATAGAACAATAAACAAACCTTTTGTTTTCTCCGACCAGTAGTCGGTGGGTCAACAACCGAACCGGGGACGGGACTGGCTCGGACCGGTTTCTCCGGGGCTAATGCTGGAGCCATTGATATAGAATCGGGTAGGAAAGATAAATCCGTGTCCATCAGACAGCAGCCTGAGCTGGAAATCGGAGAATGGTCCGATAGTAGATGGTTTGGATTTCCTAGATTGGTACCAGGACTGGAGGGATGAGAGTTCATAGCTGTGATCAGGTCGGAGCGTGTGAGGGAGTAGGGCATACTTGACAAACTATGTCCGTCTGGTGCAGAAGAATAGTTTGGTGACAAGCGAGCCAAATCCATGCTTTTACCTGACAAATCTTGATTAACCATGTTGCGGGCAGTAGCAAGATAAGTCGGAGAACTGATTGACAGAGAACTGTTTACCTTCAAAGCGGGCAACCACTTCGATGTGTTGGCGAATAATTGTGGAAACTCGTGTTCACAAAACAAATTTCCATTAATTGTGCAAACCTTGTCTCCCAGGATGCAACGGAGCGTGACAGTGGAAGCAGCTGAAACAGCCGACATGATAAACGTTTTCTTGACACCGCATTACCAATTCGTCTGGAGGAATTTTCAGCCGACACTTGGTACATGTGCCCGAAAGTCCGAAAAGTCTAAGTTGAAAAAATGAAGACATAATAATGATATCCAGGATACACAATGCTCTGTCAACGAGAACCTTCCAAGAGGTGCAAACTGCCTCTCTGTGGAAGGGAGAACATATGTATAAGGGTATAGTATAGTGGGCAACGCAACGTTACTTCGTAAGAACCGTCAAAACCAACATACGAAGTGAAGAGAACGACGAGCAACCTTACCAAAGTGGGCCGAAAAGACGTAAAGTATGACTGACATTGAACATGGCTAACCGCGTTCTTGATATCAAAGAAACGTGCACGTGCGCACTTCATAGTTGAAGTAGACGAACATGAATAGAATGGTTTCGCTGAATCAGTAAGAAGTGTTGGGATTAAAACAATAAACGACACAAATTCGCGTCGCACCATCTAACATTCGATGCCGTGTGGAAGAGTGGATACTGTTAGTTTGTTCAGACTGTCGCGTCGGAGAGTATCAAAATTCCGAACGAATGTCCTGACCGGATATTCGAAACCTCGATCGATTGTCTAAGATCCACGAATTACGACACGACAAGACAAAACAACAGAAGACAAAAACAGCAATCTACCAACAGTGCATGTATTCACCCGAACCTTCGACCTGGCAAGAACAGCGAAAATCCAGTCAGGGTCAAATGAACCAGAAGTCTGTGTCTCATGAATGGCATAAGACACGTCAAATATGACTTCAGATTCTTGTTCTTGAGGTTGGATTTACCCTACCCCTAATGCAGACCAAGACAAAAACCCAGGAATTCCTGATTATCAGAACGACACGACAGCTATCGCTTAATTTTGGTTCAGGGAAGTAAGGATGAAAACTATACCTCAAGGAACTTGGCTCAGTTGGTTCAACGCTTTAAAAAAAAACCTAAGGATGATCAAATATGAGTTTTCTCTTGTTTTAGCTTAATGTTCATATCGCAACTGTGCCATTTGCATCAGCGATTTCAGGCACTCATATTTGGTTTGGCGAGTATTCCACGAATTCGGGCTAACGGAAAAGTACCCTCACAAAAACCCACCAGAAATTAATCGGGGATTGATTCACAGAACGAAACTAAGTTGAATCACACTGACTTTTAAGGTAAGTTGGACAAACATGAAACTAGAATCCTGTATCGCGGTTGACCAGATGTTAGTTTGTGAGGGCTAACTGTGAGAACTGTTTACAAACAGTTTTCATATACTCTAATGTGTGCCCGATAATCAGTAAGTTAACAAGCCCGATTTTGTCTAACAAGACTTGCTTCCGCTTGAAAAGAAAACAGATCCATTAAAGCTTCAAAAAGGTGATGTGTATGATCCTGCGGGATTCACCACACCAAAGTAGACACCTAATGCAATAACACTCTGTGCCTCCTAAGTGTTTCTTAGACGAGAGTGATTCTCCATGGAAAGCCTTCTTCTGGAGGAAACGTTATATTGGATGGCTGAACCAGGTTGACTAAACACAGAGATAAAGAGTTTAAATGGGCGTCAGAGCCAGAAAGCGAAGTTCCCATGCCGGCCTAGCGGGCTAAAAACGCTTTTAATATATAAACCGCAGAGGATGTTGACAGGTCGGCGTCCGAATACTACCAGAGACACGAGGTCAAGCAGCTCAGACAGACAGAGATATTCCAGGTAAACGGAGGACTAAAAACTGGTGTTGGTTAGCAGTGTTAATCAAGAGAGTGAGTAGCAGATAAAAACCAAACTTGAAGTAAGTGCCTATGAAACGGTCAAATGGGCTGCTTGAACACACCACTGTATTGTATGGACGGACCTTTGGCAAAGCAGGTAGTTGAAATAATAGGTCCATCACGTCCGAAAAAATAAAAAAAAATGATGCCGACAAAACAACGAAAGCATCAAAAACAAGTCGGTAACCGTCAGGTTGAAAAAAACCAACCCGGAGGGGACGGAAGGGTTTAGCAAAGTGACAAACATTCAACTCTGCTACTCAAAAGCAATCAATGTGCAAAACAGGTAATTACGGCCAGAATAAGCTCATGCGTATGAGTTGGGTCGACGCAATACACGGTTTATATTCACACTATGTTTTGGAAATGAAGGGTCGGAATTATACATGTGCTTTAAAAGCTATGCTCCGTACATCAAACTGATTTGTATGCTAGCCATATCACTCAATCCTCTGACCATCAGATGAAAAAAAGGTTCGGTTAAGGAAATTTTTTCGCTCAACAAGAGTGGATAATCTGGTTAGTCTAGTGAACAGTGCCTCATCCGAAAAAGGGATTAGAGATTACTACTCAATTCGGATTATCACACCTGGCACCTTACAAAATTCTTGTCCCTGAACTGGACTCCGTCAGGAAAAGTCAAAAGTAACTCTGAATTATGCTGTTCGATAGCCATATTGTTAGCTTCAGATCGCACGGGGAATATAGACCATACAGTAGTTTTTGTTTAGGGCCGTGCAATCGGGATAGTGATGTTTGCGGGGATTTAGCGCAGACTTAGTAATTTGGTAATGACACTTAGCATGACGCACATTCGTATACACACAACGCAAGCGCGCACGCACGCACATACACTATCGAACAAGCACTCGCAAGACATGACGGATGACAATGAATTGCAAAGTGGAATTCGCGCTGCAGATAATCAAGAAGAGCTGACAAGAGATGGATTAAAGCCTGAAAAGTTGATGAGACTGAAGCATCAATAAGCGCGAAGTAATTGGATTGCGGTCGCTATTGTACCCTAAAAAACTGTGCACCGTTAATTAACAAGCCTCAAGTCTGCGGCCGGACTACCACACCCGCACTTATGCACAGACAGTCGCGAATACCACGGCAAACAGACGACGCTGAGAGCACACACACCGCCAAACAAGTCATGCGCAAACCTCATTAGGCAGAGTAATTAACAAGCCAACTCACGTATTAGGAATTGTGTAAGATAGACGTTCGTATGAAGGAAGGGTGGAGCATGCACCGAGTAGCTGTGTGGCCTTGTCAGTTTAATTAAACGGCTCACTCTTCAATTAAGACGATGCATCTCATTATGGCGGTCACAACGACAACCGGCTGAGCATGCTAGAAAGGCGGGCAGTAGGCAAGAAAGTCAGAACCGTACCGCAAAAACCGGGGGTAAATTGAGTGGACAATGTGTGTGATCAGAAGTGTGCACACCGGTCGATGCACTATCCTGACATCGTACACCGAATTGATTCGCACCACATGACAGGCGTGGTAGGTCGTCGCGACAGAAGAAAACGCGAGGGACCAGTGACCACATGCACACCGCAATAAACACGACTGATTGGTGGATTGTTGTGGCAGCCAAGCATCAGTGTGAACCATTGATGTATTGCTGTTTATGATGATGATGAGGATGGATTGTGTAACATGTCCTGGCTTTTAACCGTTTGTGTGGTTACTTGGACCTGTAGAGTCTGGTGAATGATCTGCTTGGGATGTTGTGAAACACCTTCAGCAGACAAACACTGTTCCTGTGAGTTTCTGCTAAATGCAAACAGGACTGACTTTAACTCAGACTGTCCAGTAAGAACTGAACAGTTCAATCAAGTGAAATAAACAAATTATCTAAAATGAGCACAGGATAGTCATCAGGATGCTGATTACCCGTAACTCAAATTGAAAATCCCGATCGTCATCACACAATCAAAATTAAGCTATCCATCTGAACAGAACACGAATGATCTTGAAGTATGGAAGGCCTATGAATTTGTAAACTATAATCACAAAGCAGCTCTATAAATTACTCATATTCTGATTTAGCTAAGTGACAGGTGTGAATTGACGATAAGACGGTTTGTTGAAGTTGTGATCATAAAGCAACAGGGTTTACGTGTAATGAATACGTGGCCTGAAAATTCACCATAACCCAAAGCTGGTCGACGTTTGAACTTGTGATTTTGGATGTGGAATTTCACGAGAAAACTTGGATGATGTCCACTTGACCAAGGGGATGTGAGGACGCGTAATCTCCCTAGTCGCTCAATCATTATCACTACCGAAAATTAACAAATGCTCATCAATAGCTTTGAGCTATAGTAAAATGGTTGAAATTTTAACGGGTTTGTTATCTACAACGGATAGTTTCAAAAGAGAATAAGCAGAAAGCTGTCCGATTACATAGAGGTAGTTGAAACTTTGTGAACAACTTTCGAAGTTCTCACGAGTTCTCACCGCGGGTTGAGAAGCTATTGCGACGAAAGACTTTGGACAGAAACCTAACCATGTTTACTTGCCAGTAGGCTTAACCTGTGCGAAACATCCAAACATGGAGACGGTTAATTCAGATGTATCGAACTACGGCTGCAGTATCTAGTCTTCAATGTGTCCTTCGATAGGATATGAAACGTCTTTAAGCAAAGTTGTTTTTCTTCGGCCTCAACTAGAAACAATAACCATCTAAAACTGCTCAAGTGCCAACAATGGATTTACAACTCTCAAAATTATCCCTTTACAACCAGGAAATTGTTCTCGAAGTGAGTTATCCAGAAAGATTAGTTGAGTGCGAGAGCTGCCATCAAACGAATCGCATTCAGTTTGTGAAAGCGAAGTTTGACTGACAGAAACCCGTATGTCCTGATCATATAAACAAATAAACGGTTTCTAGCATTGACCTATGACGATTAGCTTGTTCGGAAAATCTATTAACATGTTCAGCACAACCTACAAGCAATCACTACAGAAGCGAAACTGGAGCATCGGACTTCTTTCTGAGGTGATCTAGTGGAAAGTCGATCTGAATTGAAAAAACTGGCAAGCAAACATGAGCAAAGATCCATTTCGAAGGATCAAAACACAACTATTCATGAGCAATTAAAATATGGACTTGTAGGTTCATTGAGATCAGTACACCAACCTGGATGATAAGTGTAAAATTATCGGTACGAGTAATGTAATCGAAACACTTAGGCTCACCTGATAGATGCCTCCGTCCCACAGTAGGATGAGCGACCGAAAATTGGTATGGCCCAATTCTAAAATAGGCTTGAGCCGCGTAACCGTTTTTTCCTGTTATAACAATAATGTTATGTGGGGTTGTACGGTAGTAGTTCATTGAGACAAACATCCACTTGTGCAGAGCGAGTTGGGACGTTCATATGTACAGTTGTCTTGAAAATGATGACGGTAAAGATTTGATTGACGTCCCCAAAGAGCCCTAGCCATTACAGCTGTGGATCATGCAGTTCTGATTTTTGTTGACTACCAAGGAACTACGGTACTAAGGTAAGTACACTTAGGATGAGTACTCAAAACTGAGTACCTAAACTGTTTAACAGCATTTCGTTTGCAAAAAATCAATCGCCTCAGGTAAGACTGAACGTTGAACAATGTATCGACGGTAACATGGCTGTATTCAGGTTACTGGGAGATTTCAATGTTCGCATGTTCGTCGGTATGACAGCATACGCCGACGGATACAACAATAACGTTTCCGTTAAGGAAATGTGACTTTGCAATCATACCCCTGGAATGCGAGCATACCACAACTTTGGGAGTAAACTCCGTGTGTACCACCTCAAATCGGCTTGGATTTTCAAGGCCACGGTGGTGCGGTTTGAAATCTAGTATAATCAATTGAAAGAGTTCCCTCATCACTGAAACGGACGTCCATTACTGTCAGATACTAAGAGCAAAATGCGTGATGGCGATACGAAATATAGCGTGCTATTTGTTGGAATCGAAGTTCATCAAACTGTCGAGATCTTTCAAACCGTCATCTGATAAGGTCCGGTGTGATTACGCCAATCGGAATGATAAATGCCTGTACCATACTGACGTTGGATAACTGTTTGAGGTCCTGGTTATTGTCACCCCCATCCACATGTGAGGAAACAGATCTCTTCGAACGCATACCTCAGGATGGCTGGTACGAGCACCTGTGCCTGAGCTGTTAGATGCGATAACTCGATCAAGTTCACTGTGAAGGTAGTGGCACAGCAGTCACCATCTTTGTTCTCGTCAAGAAACTAAAACGTACCACTGACGACTTCTCACAAAAACGCTACTAGGGTTTGGTAAGTCTTGTTAAATGATGCTACCGGAAAAATCTAGCTGGATGAGAGCTGCAACAAAATGTGAATGGTGCCCAATAATGACCGACCGTTAGTGACCTTACAACTTGTCAACGTCGCCAAGTACTCTTTTGCAACAACTATGCAATCATCATGGAAACAGCCTGTTTTGTGCAATTGATGATTAAGGCCGAGGTGGTCATCGATACTAAGGAAACTACGCAGAGACTTATTGACACAACTTCACCATGCTAAACTGAGGTAGCCCATTCACCGTACAGCCACCTCCGGAAATCAATGCGTTCAATCTTACTCGTGTGGGTAGAAGGGTTTTGGCTAACATAAGTTGAATATCATTCACGAATGATCGCAACCGTCGCAATCCCCCTTCCGAAAACAAGCACTATGGTCGTGTTCCACACTTGTTAGTGCTCGTCAGTAGACTTACGGTTGGGATTAGAACGCTGTTTACGCTTTCATGAAATAATCAATCAAATAACCAATGTGCCAGTGACCTCACATTAGGCAAGACTGAATTACCATGTGTAAACGTATTTAGCCTGATGATGAAACACCGAAAACGAGCTTGTTTGCTACGCGTTTCTTCTCATGACTAAACCGGGCATATTCAAAGTATTGAAATCAAACCTTGTTCCCCATGGTCCTTAGCAGAGGGACAGCCTCAGTGATAAGAATGATTAGTGCTTACGTCAGACGATGGTCGTATGCCTCACCAAATGACTGGCAAACGTAACGACACCAACAATCACGCGGACAGCTGAACGAGAAGTCCGGGAACGAACAGGTTATAAAATCGACCTGGTCAGTTCGTTCCTTGTGTTACTACATAGCGCTTATACACATCAACCGGCAATCAACAATATCTGAAAAACAACAGCCAGTATTGTGCGCTCAAAAGGCAATACCTCGTTATTAGTTCACTGTGGTTATAGTCATTTAAACGGTCTCCAAATTAATCCCGCCCAATTGTTGTTGCCAAGCCCATTGGCGTACGCTGAGTCAACAATCATTGGAACATAATTAACGGTCGGACGGGCGTTGCACATTTTT
>LOND01000241.1:76130-86913 GCA_014220965.1 Paragonimus kellicotti
TACTGTTTAATCCGCAGAGGTAAAGCTCCAGTTTATTGTACAGCTAAACACCAATAATTCGCATGCCGCACATTCGGTGTCCAAGCCAAGTCATGGTGTGCTTCGAAAGAGATTTCCAAAAGGTGAACTATTGTTCGGCGCTATAAATCACGCCACTCTGAGACTGATGAAATGGGGCGCAAAAAACAAAACGGGTAAAACGTCCCAATTGAAGGAAACCGTCGATGTCAACGGCGGTTGGTACGATCAAATTCCAACATGAATTATGGTATGTTGTAAGCCGCATTTTTACGTTCCAAGTTTTCCGTGGCCCGTGGCCCCCTATAATGTGGATCTTCAATGCATGAATGCTTCTGCAATCCAGTATGCTTATCGGCTCGAAGCATAAAAGCAGCTAGTCATGTCAGTTATCCAATCAGTACGATGTCCGCAGGCAGGTGACCACAAAAGTGGTAGCTTAATTTGTTCATCCAACTCTGACGGCACGTGACTGACCTTGAAAACCAGACACGTTTCACGTGACAGATTGTCGGTCAACGATACACCAAACCGATGAGCCGTGCCTAACATCGAATGATACATGCAGACAAGCAAAGTCCCCGCGAATAAAACCTCGCAATCGAACTGGTCGTCCTCAAAATGAGTAGCATCAGCGAGGGATGTCAATCAGGTGCCACACTGATGTGTATCATGTTTTGATGAACAGTATGTACGATCAAACAGTTCTTTTGGTAAACGCATGACAAGATAAAATTGAAACATTAACATCTCCCAACAGGTATTTTAGCTATCTCACTGAATTGGACAAAACCCAGTTTTAAAGTGACCACAAACCTTGTTTTGGTCAATTTTGCTACGATCGTGTCACCTTGTCCCGAGATCATACAGGAGTGTATGGGTGATCGAATTATCCGCACAGCGTTGTCAATCAACTTGTTTGCTGCATACGATAGTGATCACCTTAAAAGTATGACGAAAGCTATACGTCCAGAAACAGTGCAGAATCGATGTGGTCTATATTGACCAAGGTCACAGGTTCGCCTTTGTAACCACAGGATTCGGAGCGCAGATTTTTAAAGAACAAGTTGAGACCCAAAGGTAACACTCGCATGACTGATGATGGCAAAAATACCACTGTTAATCAATACACAAAACAAATTGCAAATGTTCATTCAGTCAGCATGCTTATCGGAGGTAGTGAAGCTGGAGGATTTGGATACAAGAGAGTACGACTCTTGAACCACAAGGCTTTGACCGACACACAAGGGGACGGTGGATTGAGTAGTGTCAGGTTGTCCACCTGCACAGGAACAGTCCGGGTAACTAAGGATCGAACTCGAGAGTTTATGAGCAGTAGTCCGTTACCTCAAAACTGGGTCCCGAAAGATACTGCTTGATTTCTGGCTGGAACTTCAAAGACGATGCTTGTTTGTGGCTATGCACGTCGTCCAAAATGGTTCGGGGGCGTGATCAACGGGGCTCCTGCATCGAAGAATGTTTCCACCACCTGTGTCAACTGTCTCTACTACACCGTAGTGGATTTGACAAGACGGTTATATTGTTAATTGAAAACAGATATAGTATACACATTCTATGGTTGGTTCTGTTGTTAATGAAGCGGGATAGCAGGAACGCAAATGATTGATAATCAGATGAAAATCGTGCTGCATAAGAAAGACCGCTGTAAACAGAGCCAAAGGGAAACGGATTAAACCGGCACCGACAATGACAACATTTCACCTCTAACCAGTACATAAACGAAACCTTCATGAATGTTACAACTAACTAATGAGCAACTGGACAGAAATATCTTCCGAAAAATTAGACAGGCTTTCCGGAAAGCAGATGTATGCGCCCAATTGTTGTGGCCTTTTAACAGCGAAGTTCAAAAACGTGGTTTCTACGACTTATGTGGCCTTATCTTGCCGCGGGATTCACTCTGTTGGTTTACTAAAGAAACAGCGGGAATGATTGTTGCATTTTCTGTCAAACAATGTGGTCCGCATCACGTTGTTACAATATCGGTAAGAAGAGACATCACCTTAAGAAACACAACACCAGTAGTGGCTTGTCCTGGTAGGGAGCTAGTTCGAGTATAATGTACTGACCCCGACTATGTCCTTTGTAGGTCAAGTATCTGTATCTCAGAAGGAGGTTGAACGAACAAACCAGAAAGTTTTCTAGTGATGAACGAATGACACGTTAAAATTTCAAGACACCCCGTGTAATTAAGACATTTGTTCATACCAACAAGTGCAGAAATCTCATCAGGTATAAGGTTCGGCCGGAGATGATCGTATCGTGCAAAAAACTGGAAACAAGCTATCACAATGTTCCGACGGGATAGCTCAAAACATTAGATGGCCATAGTACCGATGCTTTAACGAGCCAAGATACATCGATAAATGTCATTCACTCTGAATATGTGGAAAGTAGAGGCCGGCGAAGGAGAGTAACCACTGAAAGCGAGAGCGTTTCAACGCTTCATCAGAATCAGTTCGAACGATATTCTGGAAAATATGCGAGATTGGAATGCGAGCTAGGTGCCCATGTTGAGTGGCAGTCCGTATTGGTATTGAATTCGTAAAAAGGATGCAACATTACGTGCATCTCAAATCTTGAACACGAAAAAAAGATTCATTCTACCATGATTACTAAGTTCGTCACATAACTACCGAACCCAGCATGTCTAAGGTCAGTTATATAGCAGACAACTAATTGCGGATAGTGGAAAACCAAACGCAAGTGGCAGACGTACTTGCGGATACAAGGAACAAACGACTTCAGTCTTACAGAGAATATTGTGAACAGCACGAAGAGGAGCGCAAAAATGGTTATCACCACCAAAACATTAGCTACCCGACATACACCGGAGAACTCAATAGAGTCCAATCGACGGGAACGTAATGCGACCAAAATGGTTGCCACCACTACGTTCAGTGGTGATAGGAGTATTATTTGGCAGGCAATCTGCACAACCCGTTAACTGCGGGCGTTCATTTAGCCAGCTCACCATTTGTGATGTTGCAGCCATATTCTGTTCAAGCAGTACACGATCCAATCTACCGATTAGTAAGACAAAAGACGAACAGCCCAGGCCTATGACAAGAATAGATAAAAAGGTTGACAGAACTCGAGCGTCACGCGCCACACAGGCACACAAAGTGCAATGCCTAACACGCTCTCCCAGACTGACCGCAATAAGGCGTGCACACAACGGCTGCTCACGCAGAGTGAACACATCAGTTTGCTATCTAGAGCACTACGCTAAAATAGGGGAAAGATATGTAGCAAGATGTTAGCGTCTCGCTTCACTCGCATCAGCTGCTAAAGGAAAATTAACGGAGTTTACAAAAAACTGCACAAAGTAACAGGCGAACAGACAAACAAATCAGTTCGATCGTTAGCGCACTAATGATGTAAGCAATGCCATAGCAAGTAGGTTGATCGCATCAGTACCGTCTGTGCACACAATGCTAGTCGACGTCTGATCAGCATGGGTTCACTACCAGCAGGCGATCTTGGATTGCGATTACGTAACAGTATATTGAACGACTTGGCCGGGTCAACAAGCTGATTAGCTGCTAGGACGTGTTTGACGGTCAATGAAACCCGGTTATCCGAGTTTCCTACAAGCAACGCCACTTTTGACACTGTAGTTAATAGCTTCCTAGGAATATGCTCCTCAATACTAATCTTTTTTAAACATGTATACACTACTACAAATGCGGCTTGACTAGCATATTATGTAACAGACAGATTAACCGGTTGTGTATATCGCCGGTGTGGAGAGCCAACGTACTAATAGCTAGAACTCCCAATTGAGCAGTTGGATGGGTGCGTTATGGAACCTATGTCAATCTCTCTCCAGTCGTTGATTGCAACTGTAAACATTCTTTTCTCCGTACTGCAGCTTGCCACTTCTAATGGTTTCTCCTTACTATGAATATCCAATAAATCCCCTGGATAACCGTTATTTACAAGCGTCTTCCTAACACGTCTCCTTTTTTAGTCGGTTTGTTGCGTATGTTTTTGGCTCTGTAAAATAGGGTTTTCGTCAGAAAACAATAGTGTAGCAAACAAGCTCGTTTTCGGTTATCCATCATCACTTAGTGACGCGGACAGTGAAAGCCGTAAGGAAGCTGTCTTGCTGATGACGCCTTACTTTCACTTACAGCTCGGTTGTTTGTTTGCAAGGTGTAGGCACCTTGATGTTGTATGTTTGAATATAGACGTAGCTACTTTTAGTAGTTATGGTCCACCATGAGTTTCCTAGTTCCACACTAAAAAGGATGTAAACCGATAAAAATGAGGCTGTGGAGAAGAACTAAAAATGTTATGGATACAGGCATGTCATTGACTATGGCACATTGGAATTTCAAATGGTGTTTCTAGCCAATGATTTGAGTGATCTTATGACCTCAGCCAGACATGCGACACCTACCCACCCTATCCAACGGAACAGACAGCGTTTTCGCATTTCGTGACTACGTCGTCGCCTGACTATACGGTTTTAGCAAACTGTTGGTGGTCTCAGTATATAATGCCCGGTACGGTAAACGCTCAGCTGGCATGCGGAGTACGTGACCTAACCATCGCAGGCTGTGCAACGTGATTAGTTGACCAATTGACCACCCGTTCGGAGCGATCCGAAACGACCGTATTGTTCACACGATCATCCTGTTTGACGTGGGCTAACTTGCGGAGGCATCGACGGTTAAACACCGTTCGTTCATACCTTTGTCACGAACAGACAACATTACTGAACCACAAAACAAAACAGAAGTATTACAGATTCTTCTTTTCAAAGATAACTGAACGTCTTTTCGAGGTCACGGATGACGTAGATCGGCAAAAGCAGCGCGTGCGTTTGCTATCCCCGATAATACTTCATCATCGATATTACCAGCTTGTCAAGTAGTGTTACCCAAATATGACCTCAAGCGGATTGCCTGTAATGAGGAGTGTAGGAGCGGAATGCTCCAATCTTAAGGTTGCATTTTGCACTTTGAAAGTGTGATGCGCATTCCATACAAATCAGCCATGAAAAGAAACGCGTAGCAAACAAGCTCGTTTTCGGTGTTTCATCATCAGGCTAAATACAACACATTTATATGGGTTAGATGGGGGTGGTAGATAGCGTATTACTGAAGCGAAAGATACCAGTCAACAGTTTCTGTCTGGTTTGGGTCATGAGACTTAGTTACATAACATTGATCATGTGAGTTACATGAAACAAACCAGACCCCACCGTACTGAAAGAGCTTAATAAGTATATTAAGTTCAGTACGCAACTGACGGAAGCGAACGTGGCCATCGGGTTTCTGGAACAATGCATAGACCGTTCGGAATTCCCAAAACAGTACTGGACCATCCTTAGAAGAAATCGCATTAACATTACGGGAACTTCACTACGGCGTTTGGCTCTAAACGAAAAGGACACGTGGCTGAGCAGAATATATGACCTAGACCACAAACGGACGGTCGCTGAGGGGATACTGACACAATTAACGCCTAATGAAGCAAATGAGTTCGAAAATTATGTCCATCAGATTATGGCCGAAAGACGAGAAAAGAAGACATTAAGACTGCAAAAGCAACTCAACCCAATCAAACCCTTGGTGTTAGCATCTAACTGTAAGCCTCTCTGTTTTGAACATTTGTTACTGTATGCTTCTCAATATCGATCACTTGCGTGAGCCTTGGTAAATGTTTGTCAGCCCTCCAGTGACTATTTCTCATGTGATGTTACAAGTGAGCTTACACCGTAACCCCGATCTACTGAATTGTAGAAAATGAGCAAACCCAGCGTTTGAGTAACAAAATACATGGCTGTACTCAGAACGATTATTTGGATGGTTCAATTATTGAGACTGTGGAGAAACACAAGCGAGGGGTTGACTGTTGGAGGAGAAAATCATTACCGTTTAGCAAAGGTCACTCGGAAGACGGATATTGAGAAGTGAGCGTACGTAAGTAGAAGTGCAGGTAGGAAACGGCTATTAGCACTTGAGGTTAACTGTTCCTGGTTCAGTAGTTCGCCCAACGAATTATCGTTAACGGTGAGATTCAGCATCACGTGTTGCAAGGCGACCTGTTATTACTCAAAGAAATAAGTGAGTGGGCCTTACAGAGGGACGATGTAACAAAATGAAAACAGTGGGATAGCTATGGTGACCATCACTTATAAATAGTAATGTGTGGGCCTGATTAACACTTAAAGTTGCCGATTTTTTCGACACAAAACTTTGACCAACATCCGCAGGGATGAAACTGTTACAATTTCGTTTATAGTGCGAAGTGTAAAGTAGAACTGGGGAAATTACCAGTAGTACAGTGGACTAAACAAGATATCTAAGCCTGTCCATATAGAGTACTACTGGATGATTAGCTGTGCTGTGCTCCACGGAAACGTCATCACCACTAAAACACTAACCTTCAGAAGGATGGATTAAACCAGAAATGAAGTGCACTCAAAATCCAAACCGATTGTCATGATCACTCTCATGAAGAGGTGGCTAACGCAGGTCTGTTGCACATAATCACATGTAGAAAGCAGTTCTTTCGAAGTGTTGACACTAGAATTAAGATCAACCTGACGTTCCTGCTAGCTCCAACAGTCTTACAACTGAATCAATGCCCGGAGCATTATATGGTTTCGGTGGGCTGCCCGATAAAAAAGTCTTAACGGAAACGTTCGAATCAGGAAGCATCACTTTTTTCAGCACTAACTTGTCCCATCGTCGGAGTTGCCAACTGAAGTAGATAACTGCGCGACACATTATCCGAACGTTATTACTTACCACGTTCCTTAGAGTCACCAGTGCCGCACAGCCCACGACAGTCGCCGTTGCACGTTTTATTGACTTGCATGTAACAAGACGTGAGAGCCCAGTATGAAATCCGATGTCATGAATTTTTCCGACCGACCTCGAAGAGACACTAAGCTAACAGCATTGGGACATCAGTGAACGGATTAACGTCGACTAACCACTAAACGCGTCGGTCACCTTCTGTGGTGACCCCCTTTCGATGGCTTTCTTCTCAAGGTTCAAGGAATCTTGTTGGAAGATTTTAATATCCGGATCCGGAAGATATTCACAAAGCCGATCTTCACTTTTACACTCGATGTGATATATTGATTTAGCCGTTCAATGAAACAAAGATAACGAAATCGATGACAAAGGTACGCGTCTGGTGTGGTGTCATGTCAAAAAGACTAGCGACCCAACGCAAGACGATGAAGGCCACAAAGCACATACGTGAGTGACGAGTCTTGATTTACCACATAAGTACAAGTATAGCTGGTGTCGCCATGTGGGAAAAAACGATCATGTAGGTCATCAACATTCACTTACAGCTCGGTTGTTTGTTTGCAAGGTGTAGGCGCCTTGATGTTGTATGTTTGAATATAGACGTAGCTATTTTTAGTAGTTAGGTCCACTTCCCCTCCCCTCCTCTGTTTTCTTCTTTCTTCCTATATAAGTTTTTTTCTTCTTCTTCTTCGTGGTTGTGTGGCAGTCAAGCATCAGTGTGAACCACTGATGTATTGCTGTCTATGATGATGATGTGGGGAAAACTGCGCTTTATCGGACGGCATAACAACAGAACTATACACTGTCCGACGCGCGGTGTATAAATTATCCACCTGTCTTATCGCCATCGTCTTTTAGTCCCGTTTCACTAAACGAGCATTTGAAGATAACGCCAGCAGAGCTGAATGATCGAACGTCAGCGGTTAAACGAGCAGGTACGGTATTGCATAGCTAAACTCAACTGCTTAAGCACGTGCTTGTTAACAAGGAACGAGCACATAGATGTCATGGGTACATGGCTAATTTGAAGAGACATGCGCGTACTTTGAACGAAGCGCTAAGCCTTGAGAATCGGATGTCGTAATGATCCAACATTCATTTGAAAACAACCCGTTTTTTATGACAGAAAAAGAAACTGCAACGACAAACCAACCTTTCACAACGAAAAATCGCACTGTTTGTTCCTAAGCATCGCGATGATCATTCTTCCGTGGTTCACATCTGTAACTCGGACTGCGAGCTGATGAACTTCCCAGAACTTCCACAAGGTACGGCTATAAACCGAATCTACACAGTACTGTATTCTGACCGCTGTTTTCCATTGCAAATAAACTTACACACTACGAGTCAGCCTTGGATAATACAGGACGCATGGCAATTTTGTGATAAATCAAAGTCTTCCAATGGGTTACGGACAGGAGTGTTTTTGAAATACAGTTTACAGTATGCCTACAGTTCTACAGAAATACACTTGCGCAGCAATGTGCAAGTGGTTAACACTACAGTCTAAGTACACACATCAATCGCTGCTAGCATACTTCGGTGCGGAAGGGTTGATAAAAATGAGTCAGTTACAATCCAGAGTGCCAACATCGGTTAACGAAATGGATTCAGAGACAAATCGGATAATGGTCAAGTATAATGAAAGTACAAAACAGTCAAGTCTATAGACGGAGTGCGGATTAGTGTCGGTAAAGATATTTCCTATCCAAACAGCCATTTGTGTTCAATACACTGGAACAGTCCTGCCCTTGCGCCGGGTGGTCAAATGAGAACCGCACGCTTTGGTTGCATAAATATAGACAGGGGAGCAGAAAAAGCGACGCTAGTCAACTCACCGAAGGTAATCTTGCCGACAAAGCAGCATGTTGTCGCGCACAGAACACAGACTGTCCAAGCTCGTCAAGGCGTAAACCGCAATACGAGCAATTCAGACAGGCAATGTGCCAGAATCTGTCTAGAGCACTTAAGAGTATTCTTTCCACAATCGGACCACCACAACCGGCGCAGATAATCGCCATACCGTAGACAGCAATCAGTAAGGTAAATCCACTCGTCTGGTGGCCAAAGTGTGGCAACAAGAATGAGCCATGGCACCGCACGTGTTAGCATGTGCTGTGCTGAACGAACAGGCCAGACATTCTGCCATGTGGTCTGCTCTACGTTTTGATTGGCTGATGTGGCTGTCACACCACGCTCACGTTGTATGGCGTCCAATCGGCACACGCCGCAAACTGTGACTAACCTTGACCCGTTCATGCAGACCCAACCAACTGGCGGACACCAATAAGACGCCGCGATTTACAGCTGCCCATACCAATCGACCAGGCCACCTGCCACGAACCAACAAGTGTTTCAGGCGATCGATACACTTGACATACGCACGCACAAGAGCGCGCAATTCAACGAGTTACTTTTCCACATTTGATTTGTTTGAGTTGAGTGGAACAGTCGTTAACGCACTGGGTTGGACTGACGATGAACAAAGATATACTGGCGTAAAGAGAAACGTTATTAATGTGTTCCCATCCGGGGTGGTCCAAAACAGTACTGTGAAAGATGCTTGATAGAAAGCTGGAAGTACTGCTCAATCAATCCTTGTTGCGCTGGTGACTCTAATGTTACATTTTTAAAAAAGATAAATGTAACCTCCGCGCTTCTTGCTACCAAGACAGTGTCAAGATTTTAAGTATCAAAGTTTGCTGAGTAGTAGTAGAGGATTTTCGTCGGTGCAAGTTGGGCATCACTCAAAATTAATTGCAGCTTTTGCATTCCCGTAAACCAGCCCACTCGAATGAAGCACCAGACTGGAGCTTCGATCGTATTAGAACTCGTAAGTAGTGTATATTCGTACCGACGCCGGGATCTGAACCCCGGCCTCGCTTTCATGAAGCAACCGTGTTGACCACCGCGTCGTTGCATGAACTCAGCCACAATTGGTTTGAGTTAACAGGGCAGTTACTATGTCTCCTGTCGGCACGGTCGGACATTCTAAGCGTTTTTCACAACCGAATGTGTCTGGCTGTTTGCATTTGAGCTTAGTCGTGCTTAAGTCGAAGCCAGCAATACATTCGTAGGTATGGGTACCACATGAAACGAGACCAGAGTTGAAATCCTGGCAGAAAATGCGATGCTGACGGGTCCTAACAAGTGCGACGTTCGATTCTGGTGCTGCCTTTCGAACGACCTAACTAGAAAATGAATCGGAACGCGAAAGCTGCAATTAATTGTGAGTGATGTTCAGCTTATGCTTCTCAGCTTAGTCAATAAATTACGACAGCCAACACGTTTTCGGAAGTTACCTTTCAGATCATTACAGTTATACAGAAAAGCTGAAGGTAAACTGTGTTATTTAGTTAACCGTCACAGTATCCATAGAAAGTTGGTCACTGGTACAATCGTGTGTGCATCAGTTACACGCATCCACGGCACTCACAGACGTATGAAATCCGAAGTTGTAAATCCAGAGCGGTCAGGGTAGCAGCTTTTGATAACGAACTAAGCGACCACCATCAGATGTTGTAACGAGGATTTTGAGTAACAAGGGCTGTTCGTTCAGGTCGCACAGCCTGACTCACTTAGAGCGACCTACACATCTATTCCAGATAAAAACGTATAGGTAGTTAATCTCGATAAATCCATTCCATGGGCAGAATACTGAATACTAGTCATAGGATCCATATTCGGAGTAGCCGGACAACAAAATTCCAATTTGATTTAGGTTCACTTGACGCGCCTACTAAATTCTCCCCACTGGAAGACGTCGACATTTCTGCCATTCTCACTGGTAACATATATAAAACAGTACTTTTTGTGATCAGCGAATGGCAACGAAACAATAGCATGCACAAGTTGGTTGTACTCTCATTAGCGGAAATCTGTGTAGCATTTTCTCAAAATTCAGTATCCCCCATAGTTTTAAGTAATTTGCATCCCACTTGTTGAATTACCTTTTAATTAACTTGTAA